>WTXK01000710.1:0-21838 GCA_025769895.1 Lactarius psammicola
TACGACGTCACCAAAGTACATACTACTGTAGTACTACTAGTTACAATAGGAACAATAAGACATGCTAGTACTACTCGTTACGATAGAAACAATAGCAATTTATCAAGAAGGGGCATATTAATCAGATCAAACTTCTTCCAGCAGATATTCCGAGACAGATCTTCACACCACAGATTGACGTGTATCGGCGCCCGTGGTGAGAACTTCACCTTGGACGTCGTGGTGTTCACCCTTGTGTGTTCCAGTATGGGTGACGCGGTGCAGGAACCCTGTCACTCCGTGTTCGTTGCTAGGGTCCCTGGGCTCGCGCGAGCGAGAACGGTCCGAAATATTCCCGACACCGCCGCGCCCCGTAGATTCATACTCGTGCTTGTGCGTCGCATGCGGGTGATTGACGCCATGCGGGTTCACGGGGTTATCGATGTGCGGCAGCTCGCCAGGGGTGAGATTCGCCAACCCACCGCGTCCTATGGAGTGCCTGTTTTGAATAAGGGTGGGGTCAATTGTGAAAAAAAAATGGGAGCCGAATGGCGGGAACACGTACACTCCCAAGGGGTGTTGGTGAGCGGCACGTTCGTTCTCTTCCACTTCGAGGATGCCCCTCTCAACGGGCTCGCCTATATAGAGGTTCCCTATGCCTCCACGTCCCGAGCTGTGCACGAGATCGCGAGATCGCGAGCGCGACTTGGAGTCTGGGCGAGAGATATTGCCGATCCCGCCGCGGCCAGTCGAGTGCTAAAGAATTATTTTTTTAATGTCAAAAAAAAATTTCGAAGGGGGCGAGACAATCGCACGTACCACACCAGTGTCGTGAGCGACATCGATGGCAGAAATTAGGTCTCGATCATAACCACGCCCGCGCTGCTCAGACCGGGCGGGAGACGACCCGGAGTTAATACTCTCCGGGCGAGAGGCATCCTGCGATGGAGAACGAATGTTTCCGGCCCCTCCACGACCGGTAGAAGTGAACTTGTTCGAAAAAGTTAGTTCAGATGTGTGGGACGGAAGGGCAATCGAGAAGTCTGCGTACCTCATCAAGATGCTGCGTTGGGATGGGGTCCCTGCCGCGGGTGTCAGAAAAGTCGTCCGGGCCACTGGCACCAACGCGGTCTACAGAAGAAGTACGAATGTTACCCACACCGCCGCGCCCAGTGGATTGCTGCTCGTTTAGAGAGGAAGAGGAGCGCCGATGAGGTCATAAGAAGAGGGGTTTAGGAGCATCAACGAGAAGAACCACATACCAGTCGGCCCCGAGAAAGTGATCGTTCAGTAGACATGAGATGATTGGGTTTGTGCTTTGAATCAATGTCAGAAGCTCGAAACCTGACGCTTGCGACGAAATAAAAGCAAAATCGGGGCGCACAGCCCTTTCAGGCACGGGTTAAATCAGCTCCGCGTAGCCGACAGGGAGCTGACAAGAGCCGGCCCATGACTCGTCTCCCCACCTCCAACTCCACCAGCAGACGCAGACAGTGGCGGCGGCGCTCCTCATTCTATTATTCAGAACGACCACCTGATGTGTTCCATTGACAGAGAGGAGGGAACCGCGTGCCTTGCACAGACAGCCCCGCCAGACTTGGCAGACAAGGGCACGAACGGAGGAGTCCGAGTCCGAGTGCCGGGACGGATATTTCAAAAAAAAAAAAAAAGTGTTTCCCGGGACGGACCTATCCCGGTGGACGAAGCCACCGAATAGCGCCCCCTGAGCTCGTCATTCATGTCCTCGTGCACATGTTTGCGGTCCACGGGAACTTTTTTTTTTATATCGGACGTTATCGGCCCCAAATGCCCCGGAACCAATATGTGGAGGCTGAAGAGGGCTCGATTGGAGAATGCTGGCTTACCCTGGACCCTGGCACAAGTACAAGCCAGCCTATGGACCGCAGAGGTGTTCTCATGGGCTTTGGGCCCTCTCTATATCCCCCGCTTTGGGCTACGCTGTAACGACACTGTGACCACGCGGAGCCTGGGACGGACCCATTACCCCCAGCGCGAGCAAAGCTTCTCCCTTCTCGATGTCCCTCCCTCCTCACAGTTTCGATCCCCCTCCTTCTCGAGCAGCCCATACGTCATCACACACCGCGTAGTGATCACAACAGCATGCCAAGGTGTTTTTCCGAACATCTCGCTGCGGCTACAGTACTGCGGTCAAGAACCAGACGGTGTCCTTACACTGTCCATCTCGTCGAAATAGGACAAAACAAAAACCTTGACGATCGAGGGGACATGTCAAGTCCACGCTTCGACACCCTTTTTTCCCTTCTCAGTTTTCGAGCCCAGTTTCTCTTCCGATAAACAGGGCATCTCCGCCTCCAGTCCGGACGAGGTTTGGGCGTGAGTAGCTTCCCTCGTCGTGCGGTGGCGTGTTTCGTGAACTGTGTTCATCAAGAGCATTCTTTGCGGATCGCCGCTTGAGAGTTGCCACAGGATGCAATATCTTTCTCGGACGATGATCAACCAACTGGGCGTAGATCGCGACTTGAGGGATCTGCCACCTGCAAAGCGTCCGATGTGGCAGGGAAAGAGCGCCGCACGGGAATATCTAGGAAATATCGAGTAAACCCCCATTTTGGCATGTGCGGTCGTTTGGCTATCGTCCTGCAGGGTCAGTAAGCTTTCTCCAAGAGAGTTAGTATCAATGTGATGAGATTGTAACGCCATCACTCGCACCCGCCCTGAACTTGCACTAACCTGTTGATATGTAGTGTTTATGCTATCACTCAGATCGTTAAAAAAATAAATGACGATCTCCGGTGGAATCGCTGAGTTGTGAGCATTATACCACAAACCGGGAGCCGATATGCAACTTCCAATAATCTGACCATATTCTGAAGAGGGGTATATGAGGCAACGGGGTTTGTCACAATGATGCCTTCGCATCAAGAAGCCAACTTCCACGCAGCCGGCGCCTGTGCCCATGGTTGAAATCGCCTGGGCGAGGCCTCCTGCCTTGATCTTATGAATGTCGTTTCACCAAATGAAATTGTAAAACGAGTGAGGCAGCGCAGCGCATGGGGGGTGGCCGGATGTACTGGACGATCGTCGACTTCGTCGATAAGTTTAGTTACCGGCTATAGTAGCACAAACTCCCCATTCATGAAAGTGCGTCTCTTCTCTCTCCCCCCCCCCCCCCCCCTCCAGCGTCGGCGAAGACCGGAAGAGGCGCTTGTAGCAAGTTTCTGTCGTCACTAGTGGTGACGTGAGCCTTGAGGCTTTGAGGTTTGAGGCGCAAAGGATCGTTTCGGGAGTAGCAACTACATTTAGTTTCCCCCCTACCGCTCGTATGTAGTGTGCAGGCCAACTGTGTGCGGCGTGCAGTGTCTGCCTGGCGGCGTGTCTCGTAGACCCTGCAGTGAGGTTAGAATAAAATAGGTTGGTCTTTCATGGAGATCGACCTCGCTCGTTCAGCCAAGCGCCAGGACCAAGTCGAAGGGTCAGGCAGCCCGTTTCGAGCGAAACACGGCGCGCTTGATTGGCACAAGTAATGATGGACTGAGCCTGCAGGATACCATGTGTTGCTTAGCCTGATGTGCACAGTCCTAACACCCCAATAGAACCCCTCATTAGACGAGTAGTCTGACACTCCTCCGTCGCCTTGGCTGTACGCCTGGAAATAGGCTATTCTCAACAAATCGCAGAGCGCTGGTCAATAAAAACACTAGGTTGTTCCATAGTTTAATAATCAGGAGAGAAACCCGGGAGCAGGGAGTGGAAGGTCGCCACAGGCACGGGCCCCAAAAGTCGAGCCGGGTGAGAGTTTAGCGACGAATAAAGGTGGCCCTGGGAAACCCAAATTGACGGTCACGATCGCATCCTGTGGCGGGGGAATATGAAAATTCATGAATAATGTGAAGAGACCAGAGCCGGTTAGGCGTGGAGGTGCAGCCTTCGACAGGTTTGAGTGCGTGAGATAATGATCTACAAGAAATGCTGTTGTCATGCGTAACCTCGTGGTCAATTTTTAATACGGCATGGAATCGTCAACGCATACCATACCGGTTAGGCTTAGAGTCAAGGCGTGGCGTGGCCCGTAAGATTGGCCGATTATGAACCTATCTAAAAATGGAGCAGATAACTCTGAACAACGGATGGACGCCCCTTTCGGGGATAATCACGGAGTGATGGGGGAGTTGTACCCGCCGGGGTCGGGCTCCACTGTACCGATAAGGATCAAGGTCAGAATCATCAAGGACATCGATTAGTGTGACTGGTTCCCATCGACGAACACATGTCCATCGGCAGGTCTTTCACCAACCCAGAGGGCTGAGCGCCGAACGTTGAGGGGGTGTATCGTTGAAGAAGAAGCAAGCAGCACCTCGAGGCGACTCCTATAGGTCGGCGCCTCCCTAGGAGAGACATGAGGAAGCCTTACGGGGTGGCTATGCCATTCAAGACAGGGTCGAACCATATCACGCGCACGCACCCAATTGCAACTGTCCCGTAACTCTCTTCCCACCAGCGCCATTTCTGCACGCCCATGTGACGGGTGACCAAGGGGGAGACCCGAACGCCCAACCTATCAACCTCATTGGTACCTGCAATCCCCACGAGAAGTATTAACGCGCTTAAACCGAAGCGTATTATATAATTAAAACTATAACCCTAAATCCATCCATCAATCCATCCATCCATCTACTTTTCTATCGTGATCATATCTAGCCGCGCTGGTGAGCTCGTGACTTGGGGCTAACCCTTAACTGGTGGGGGACTGAGGGTTGATTCCCTCTGAGTGGGATATAAAGATAATTAAAGGGAGTGAGAAGGGATAGACCCGTTGGCTTACTCAGTCCGACGAGTTCGACCAGTTGAAAGATAAGACCCCCGTATTCGGATACGCTATGTTGAGGTGTTCCATGTCAGTCAGGCGGTTGTGCGCACGCACGGAAGCATCCTTGGGCGTCTATAGAGGGATTTCGACACTGGAAGGACCGCATGGGGATGGGGATACCCAGATTTAGGATTGTTGAATTGAACAACGTGTGGAGAGTGAAATGGAGATGGAAAGTCGTGTTGCAGCATGATGCTGACGTCGAGAACACGCTAAGACAAGGTATCGCTAAGCGGTAAGTGGACATAAAGAAAAATAAGTTGTTTCTCGGGAGTAAACTGGAGAGGGTTAGCTCAGGTTCTTGAAAGTCAGGGAGCGAATTTATTACATATTGAGAGGGAGAGAAGGGGAAGGTAAGGGCCATATATTGATTTCCTATTTGTTCAGAGTGCTTGTGCACGTGTTGGCCTACTGAATGATTCCCTCTTGAGTCTTAAGCCTCTCCTTTGAACACCCACCCACTCGCTTACTCTCCTCGAACTCCCTCTGCCTTCTCCTTCTTTCCCGCTTTCCTTCCTCCAATTTCGCCTTTTCTGCCCTTTCAACAACCCGCCCTACAACCTACCCTTTCTTCTCTCATTTGTTTGCTTCCGTCTGCGCGACGATGCTTCAATATCCACGCCTTCTGATCTGCAGTTACGGCGATGTTGGTGACACCTCCATGCCGCAAGGCGGTACTCAATGGGGGCCTGGACGTCCCGACAGCTCTCAGCCTGCCGTAAACCGCGACGCGGATGATCGTCAGAGAGCAGCACAGCAGTTACGCGCCAGCCAACAACCCCCGTCCAACTACACTCCCGCGACGACCTACATGATCACGTCGCGCGACTCGTATCCTGCCCAAGCCCAGAGCCATTGCTCAGGACAGTACCCATATCCTTCGCAGCCGTACCCTTCAAGTGTGAACTACGTGCTACCTCCCTATGATTTTGCCGAATACCCAGTGAGTCACTACTTCGTGCCCTTGTGACCAGACCGAGTATTCACCGTGCCATTCTTAGATCAATGCAGTCAATGCCCACCACGGTGGACAGTATTCCCCCCATGCATCAGTACCAATTCATTACCAGTATCCTCCCTCTGATCCCGTCTCTTTCCATTCCGCGTATGACCCCACGGGGTACTTCCCTTCGGACGGCACCTTATGCTCCCCACTCGTAGGTCAACACCAGCACAGCCTGGTGCCCGTTCCTTCTAGCTACTCGCACTATGATGATTACCTCGGGCACTATGAGCACTATGTCCAACCCCAAATTCCGTCGACCCTCCCGTCTTCCAGCTCTTCCGAGCTCGGCCATGCTCTCGTGGAGACCCCTCCGCCAGAGTCTCAATCTATCAACCACGGCTCTATTGCCCTTCCTAGCCTCCCCATGCCGTCCCCGTCAGCTCCTAAACGTGATCCGTCTGAGACTCTCGTTTCCGTCAAACCGAATACGCCTCAAGCGTTAGTGGACAACCCTTTTCGCCGATGACATCGATGAGCGCCCTCCCGCTTTCCAGTGAGCTGGCGTCACTTCCCAAGGAGGAGAGCCAAGAGCAGGTTCACGTTTTCCCCACACCAGTGGTAACACATGGCCGCCTGCAACATCGACCACACACGCACGATTCGTTCCGTCTGGTGCAAGACCCCGCCGCGTTCCCGGGATTTAATTCTCCGCCTCCTTCTAAGGTTTGTTCGCCGCCTCACGTCCCCGTGTCATTTACGCTAACCTCGCGGATAGCGACCACCGTCCCTCGCAATACCGGGGTCGCTTGCTTATTCTCCTAGCGCGCGTATCCCCACACCCATTGTCCTCGTCGTTCTCGTCGTCCGATGTCGCGACGCCAACATCGAGCATACACCTGGTCGACACGAGCGCGACGAGCTCGTCGCAGGCACCACCGGCGGCGGCGTTGGCGCCGAACCCCAAGGCAGGGCAAGGCGTGTTGAAGTTGCCGTCGACAAAACGGAGCGCACGGCGCAAACCTGCGATCGCCTGCTTGTTCTGCCGTGAGCGGAAGATCGCATGCGGAGCGCCGCCTGTGGGAAGCGCTGACCCGACGTGCAAGTAAGTGGTGGCACCCCCTCAATTTCTGATCGGCGAATGGGATTGCTAACCCCGGTTGCAGTCAGTGTGCACGGCGCTCACGCAAGTGTGAATACCCCACAATGTCGCGGCGTGGACTCCATAAGCGTCGTGACAATGGAGGAAGCCACCATAAGGAATCCGAGGGATGCAGATTACGTGCCTAATACATAGTTATTAGCGATCATCCTTTCCTTGTTTTCTTTTTCTTCTTCTTTCTCCCCTGTTCTCTTTTCGCACGCATACACACGCACAGTTTTACCCACAACTCACTCAAGCTCGCAACGATTCAGGCTTTAATGTGTCTATTAGGTCAATGTATCTTGGTCACTTTGCTTTGCCATTGGTCGGTTGTATATAATGCCCGCATCTCTCTCGTCTCATGCTCTGGATTCCCCGTTTGCTCGCTCGCATTAATTTGCACATCGTATGTTTACTGTATATATATCGTCGATGCAAGTACCACATGAAATCAGATTTAGCAGTCATATTTCCACATTCCTATGCATTCATTCCCACCCCCTTTTTTTCTGACAGAAGAAGTTGGCCCACCCTCTGGTTTAGGAACCCTCGTGGACTTTTATGTCGCGCGGTGATACTGTACGAGGAAATCAAACGAGAAATTGGGGGGCGCTTCCACGTTTTACGTGTGAAGGACATCAAATTCATTCACTTTTTTCACAGGTTGGTGCCCCGGGGTAAGCCAAGTTTGGTGAATCCTGATACAAGGAGGGAAATCGATCCAATATCCCGGTCGTGGTATGCAGGGAACCAGCGCCATCCATCGGTACCCCCCCTCGTTAACCAGTCCATTTGTGGACACTCACCGACGGTCGCCTCTCATAGGGGCTCTTCTCCTTGGCTCTCCACCACCGACGTTCTCGGAAGTAAAAAAACAAACACACACACACACACAAAGAACAAAGGCACAGAAGTGAATATATGCGTGTGCTCTATAGTATTAACAATCCTCATACGACCTTGAATCAATTTCAAACGATTCAGAACGGATGGTATTCCGAGAATGGTGACGGGACGGACTCACCTTGGTGCCAAGCTGACTATCTTACCCCATCCCTTCATCCGCAAGTCCGCACTGACCACCCCTCCTAGGCGCGTGCCCAACATCTCCCGCTTGTTGTTCAGGAGCACCGCCGCGTTGTCATCGAACCGCACCACACGGCCGTCTGGTCGCCGGACGGGCTTCCTACACCGCACGATGACCGCACGGCGCACGTCCCCGCGGCGCACTTTCAAGACGTTGGAAACGGCCCTGCGCGCCTGGGGAGATGGGACGTGCACGCTTTACGACGCAGACGATCTCGTCACCAACGCCAGCCCCCAGCCATTGTTGACTTTATTTTTGAGCACATTGACACACTCGACGAGGAGAGCTCCCGGTTGTCAATGACCTTTTGAGAATAATAACTCAGGACATGAGAAAAAAAAAATAAGAGAGAGAGGAGATTTACACACGTTGAGAGTACTTTTGAGACCAATCATTGCAGGGCGAAGAAATGGGGTCGATTACCGTGTAAGGAAGGCGAGTCGCGGCCAGAGGGGAATTTTCCCACGAGTGATTTGGAAGAACTTGTGCTCTGTTTATAATCCAATTTTTCGTTCTCTCACTTATCTATTCGCCATCTTCTTGCCGCCTGTACAGACGTATTCATCGCGTAAAATCACCACCATGCCGACCTCAAGACGTGGAAGCCGGTAGCGTTACCCTGCCAAGTGGCCAGGTTCTCGCGATCCACCACAGGACCCAAGATGAGGAGGATCTGCCCCATGCAACCAAGAGTGCGTTCCTCCTCCGTTGCGGGCGATGATGTCCGGATAGATATGAGCGTCCCGCAGAACCATGGCCGATCATTGAGGAAATACGAGAGCATGTGCGCTTAATTGCACTCTTGCTGTGTCCTCTCTCTCACTTCTTAATCCGCATGAAAAATGCAAACAAAATATACATTTTTTATCACGATCACAGCTTTACGCTCACGCCTCAGCGCAATGCGCATGATCGTCGAGGCTTTCAAGGATACACTAGAGCTCGGCCTCGAAAAGCCAAAGCAGATTGTGGTGCGTCGATCTCTTGGCCCCCTCGATTATGACCGGGATCGTGAGCTGGGTTCCCTGCTCCTTGCCCCAAGGGGAGGAGAGTGGGGCCCCACTCGAGTTCTTGAAATAGCTCATGTTGTGCGCGGACCATTGATGTCTCGCCGTTTGGGGAAGTCACCGAACTTGTGAAAAACAACAGGTGACACAGTCCCCAAGCCTAGGCCTCTTCCTCGCATACAGCATACGGCACTGCCTACCCCCCGCACTGACATGAACACGTGATGATGTCAAATTAACGGATTCTTTGTTTAT
The DNA here is from genome assembly GCA_025769895.1 of Lactarius psammicola. NCBI lineage: Eukaryota > Fungi > Basidiomycota > Agaricomycetes > Russulales > Russulaceae > Lactarius > Lactarius psammicola. The sequence goes on from WTXK01000710.1 coordinate 9,265, forward strand.
CTATTGTAGCCCATGATTCCGACGTTCGTTTTTGGCTGGCCGACAGGAGATGAGACGGGCGATTTCCTGGCTGTCGATCTCGGTACGTTATCTGTTCGAGACCGCGCCACGCCGCCCCCACTCTCACCGTCGGGCCTGGATTTCGCTCTAAAGGCGGAACAAAATCTGCGTGTGTGCCTGGTCACGCTGCAGGGCAAGGGCAATTCGAGATCACCCAGTCAAAGTACCGTCCTCACGGAAGACAAAAGCAAGAGGATGGCCAGAAGCTCTTCGACTTTCTGTGCTGAGTGCCTCAAGACGTTCATTGAGACGAACCTTGGCGAAGGCCGCCGTGAAGGACGGCGAGAAGTTGCCGTTAGGTTTCACTGTGAGTACCCATTTCGTCTTTTCTGACCGGGCCTTATCGCCTTCCTTGGTCCGCTCGAATTCTCATTTCAGATAAGCTGACTATCTAGACGTAAAACGTCCTCTAGTTCTCATACCCATGCTCGTAAGTCATGTCGTTACCAAAGTTGGACTGCGTCCCCAGAATACGTGACTCTCGGGGTGTGAATAGGCAAGAGCGCATCGATCACGGCGAACTCATCCGCTGGACCAAGGGTTTCGGCGCCCTCAACACCGAAGGCCGGGACGTCGCCGAGATGTTCCGTGAGAGCTTGAAGAAACACGTACGGATACACTTACAGCGTTCGCGCACGTATTGATGCGGAACACCCCCAGGATGTGCCTGCAGAGCTAACAGCACTTATCAACGACACTACCGGAACGCTCATCGCCTCGGCATACGTCAACCCGAACACGGCGTATCGCAGTAATCTTTGTTACTGGCTGTAACGCTGCGTACATGGAGCGCGTTGGATCCATCCCGAAAATCAAGAACCTTGGAATCGACGATGACGCGCCAATGGCTATCAACTGCGAAGGTACGTGTTCACTCAGCGGCCGTCCTTGCTCCGGCCGACGACAACCAAAAAAGGGTTGCCTTTGATTCGTTCCGAACACGAACACCTTCCGAGGACAAAGTACGATCTAGATAATAGATGAGACCTCGAACAGCCTGGCGGAACAAGCATTTGAGGTATGCCCACGTCAACACCATTGTGGGGCCACCCTTCTGACCGCGTGCGTTCACGAAACAAAAGAAACCTGATCTCGGGGACGATATCTTGGCGAGATTCTGCGCCTCGTTTATCTGCGAGCTAATCGATGAGGGTGGTCCTCTTCCTCGGCCAGACACCGTACAAGAATCGAAGCCCCTATGTGTTCGACACCGCGTTCCTTTCGCTATGGAGAGCGACCCGACAGAGGAGTGCTGATGATCATCGGTATCTTCACGCACTTCTTCGCTCGAGACGACGCTCGCCGAGCGCCAGTTCTTCCGCGCGCTCGCCAAGCTCGTGGGGCGCCGTGCCGCGCGGCTGAGCGCGTGTGGCATCGCTGCGATCGTGAGCAAGATGAACTATTTGGAAGAGGGGTGCGCGTCGGCGCAGACGGCTCTCTGTACAACGTACGTATACGGTTGGCCTCGCGTGAGGACAGCCAATCTGAGGTACCGTAACAGAAATACCCTGGCTTCCCGGATCGCGTGCACGAGGGCTTGCAAGATATCTTTGGTGACAAAGGCCGGTAAGTTCCCCTTTGGCAAAGTTGGCCCTTTCTCTGGAGTAATCCTCTACCCCCGCGCAGCAATATCGTCACTTATCATGCCGAGGACGGAAGCGGAGTCGGGAGCGCCATCATTGCCAGTGCGTAGTATTCCCGCTAACGCGAGACACATCCCTTTCACCGTCCCCTCCCATTCTAGGTATGACCAAGATCAGAAAAGACAGTGGGCTGTATCTGCACGTCTAAAGCACTTCCTATCCGGTTTGTCTGCGCATTGGCCGAGTAGAGCAAGAAGAACGCGATGCCTAAGGGTTCGGAGCAGCAGCAGGAAGTGTTTTTTTGTATGGAGTTGCGTCGGCGAACGGCGTGGACATTCCGTGGTTGTAGGTTACAGAGTCGATGTGTGTATTATTTTTGTTTTCCTTTGTTTTCGTTTTGCAACTTTAGAGATCTACGTTCCGCGGTGCCGAAGTCGCGGTACAGTACCGGCGTGTAAAATGGACCGACGAAGATCACCCCCAGATGCGTTCCTTGGATGCGTTCCTCGGGCGTGTACATATACCCTATACAGTGGCGAGGTACTCCACCCTTGACATATGATAGAGTGGCCGCGGCCTCGGCTGCCGTGCTCAAGCTCATCACTGCAAACGAGTCCGCTACTTCCAGGATCGGATCCAGACTGCACATCCCTCCTTCGGGCATCTTCTCTTTCTTCATCAACTCTCTGATTTTGAATCATGTACATGTCAATTAGACAGGTGACGAGTCTACACGTCATGACGAAAAAAAGTGGACGTTGTAATGCTACGGTAGTACCATTCTACAGGTGCTGTTGGTAGATCGATCGAAGAAGGACGCTATAAGCATAAACGTGGATGTTGTCATCGACAGCCTCCGATCCACGTCGTTCAAAAGAAAGTTGGATAAGTCCAAGTTTGACATGACAGCGTCCAATTCTTACTGTAACCCGATCATGCCGGACTACTACTATAGCGCAGTGCCCTCGTGTTTTTGCTTGCTTTTGTTCCCATAATAGCTTCTTGAGCTTGATTACTGGCACTGGACGATTGCTTTTGGATTCAGCATACTTGATACTGTAACGGTATGGACTGGTAAAACGCGAAGGAGGTCATGTATGATCTTTTATGAAGAACCAAATTTGAACACGATGAAACATACGACATCGTGGTTGACACGTTTACATCCTCTGACAGAACGGATGGTATTCGCCCTTGTATAAATATAGCCGATAGCAGTGGCATGCCAAATAACTTATGGTTAGCGATGGTGACGTCAAATCGCACATCTTGTACTAGATCCGATCCGAGATCCGAGAAATTTATCGATGCTATAGTAGCATGGCAGATGTCAAGAACGAGTAAAGTAACTTGTCAGCAAGTAGCGACCTGGCACACTCCAAACTACTGTACACGCACTGAAACGTAAATTTGATACTTGACTCGGACAGCAAAATTGGTGTATTGCAATAGAAGAGAAGCGAACACTTTGACGTTCGCGCGGTGAGATTATACTAATGTACTCAGGCTCCCCTTTCGCGCAGATTTTGGCCCCTTTTTTAAATCCTTTGCATCAATTGTCCCCCTCCGTTAGGTCGATCGCATCAACAACTTACGTAAGCTCGTTGTCGCGTGCAGCCAGCCACCACATTGCGTCCAATATCTTTGGGTACTCAGATCATTCGCCAGCTAGAGGGACAAGAAGTGAAGCGTGACGGATTCCTCGCAATTTCATCTTGTTACGCAAGGAGCTCCCAAATCCTGGGGGTTTCTTCTTTGCCATTTCTTCTTCCCAAACCTGTTAGTATCGCTACGTTTGATGATGAGAAAGGAACGGGAGAGAGGAATTGTTTCCTCTAAGCGAAGATGGGTCCCCGTAATGGCCATTTAGGATTTTACCGCTTTCTGGAACTCTTTCGAAAGGAATTTCGTAGCATTCAACCGGAACAAGCTGAGCGCGAGCAAGAACTGCGCGATAAACACGGAAACCGGGCTATCTCCCAGAAGGAAGAGATGGGGCGTGACACTCTTCTCCAAGAGGACTGCTGCGTCCTCGAAAATGATCATGCGGATGGATTTGAGAAAGCAAACGAGAGAAATGGAAAGGTGCTATTACGAGGTGGGGAACTCACGGGATAGAACCGCCATTTTCGGCTTCACCCGAGTGGCCAACGACTTCGACGAGCGACACCGTGCGAGACGTTGAAGGAAGCTCGAGGCAGAGAAGACATAGACATTCATTGGTACTTGAGATTTTCCGGGTACTCGAACCTCTTGAGGGGAAGAACGATGGCAGATGTGGGGTAAAAAAAAAAACTAAACTATGTAAAGGAGGGATTCAGTCGGGGACTAACTGGGAGGGGGTTGTTTCATTAAAATGTACGATGGATTAGCCCGGGTAACCTATTGAAAGAGATCCCGCCGAAAAAGATGAAGGGACAGTCAGTTTCGGCGATGGAGACCGTAGAGGAGGACAAAGTGGGTGACTTGGTTGGGGTGCGCGAAAAGTTTGGGCAAGATATAAGGCTTACAAGATGCCATAACACTTCGGCTTTGAATGGATGAGAGGGTTTGGCTGCAAATCCGAGGACTTTGGGAGTGAAAGATATTTTTGGGAACACAAGGGGGCGTTCTCTCTCGATGATATTGCCTGGAAAGTGGTAAGGACCACGTCTCGAAAATCAGCACTCTCATAACCGCCTAGTGAGGCATAGGATCTGTGATCCTTGTCTTTTGGTCTGACGACCATGCGGTCATGTATAGCAATTAAGCACCGGGGTCGACGGACGGGACGGGACATTGACAACTCCGGAACCGGCGAGAAGCATACGCGAACCCTCCTGGCTGGAGCTATAGAATCCAAGAAACATGACTGGAGACGAAAAAATTACCCGGGTTGAGAATTACCCGTAAATCGATGCCTCTCTGCGTGTGTGACTTACAACATCGCTGTGACGTGGGTGTCGAAAAAAAAAAGGATCCCAGCTCCGGCTCGGGTAAGCTGCAAGAGTCTGGTCACCGTGACAGTTTTCGTGGGTGCCGAGCAATAGTCGCCTCTCACGGTTTTGAAACCCTCACCTCACCGGACATAATCAGCCCCGAACGCTCTTTGGAGAGCCAAGTTGAGATGGCATGCGTTATGATGGACCGCCCAGGCCGACTCGTTAGACAATGTTCAGTTCAGCCCAGAATAGCGCCATGGCCCGGTGCTGCATTGCAGCCTGTCCTCATCATTGCGATGGCCTTCTTTCCCCGTTCCAGCTATCTTGGCCTCTACGGTGGCGAATTGCATCGAAGAGGCGGGGTCCTGTTGAAAGCCCGTCTTAACGAATGGGAGCGCGAACTCAATTACCTCCGCTTCCGCATTGCTGAGTGGAAGGAATTTGGTTCAATCGAGCACCCGGATTACTATCCGTTTCGCTCCTTTCTCCTGCAGAAAGTCCGGAATCATCTACACTTTGAACTTAAGGTAAGTTACTGTAGTAACTTAGTGCTGTGGGGCGATCTATTCCGGAAGTTGACGTAAACTAGACACTCTCGTCGATCCTCGTCGCATGTGAAGTCGCCGTGCGCAGCGATGACGTACCTCCGCTTCAGAACTATGTGGACAGCATATTCACTTTCCGTGAGCGCATCAGCCCTGGGGAAATCACGCGGCGAATCCACGTGGAGGAGTGGCACCGTTACTGTCGCACCAAAGAGGGCACGACGGACACCCCGTCTCAGATGGACGACATGTTCGTGCGGATGCGTAATGAGATCAGCGCCATGGAACGGCGCAGCCAAGATTTCAAGAAGATGGTCGACGAGCTAGTCGGCCTCGTGGATGAGATGCAGGAGAGGGAGCGCATCGGAGGCTTCGCGAACGGACTCGCACGGGGCCCACGCATCCCGCAAGCAAGGGCTGGCCTCGTTCATAGCTCGTCCGATCTCCAGGGAACACGGATACTCGCCGACAGTCGAGCTCGTCTCCCTCCGCTACCCCCAGGCGCCGCTGGTGGATCACCTCCACGCCAGCCCAGCTCTCGGCCCACCCGCAGTTCCCCGCTGCGCCACACGGCAACTGATTCACGTCCTGTCGCCCGGTCCCCGCGCAATGGGGATCGTCGACGATTGCTCCGCGCTTTTCGCCCCCTCCGCGGCCCGTTCGAAACCCCCAGAGACGGCTCTTTAACCGGGTGCTTTACATCTCTCATTCATCGAGCGCCCCTCTGTCGCGTCCACTCCCCCTTCTCGCGTGCCTTCACCGCCGAGTGCACCTGTGACGCCACCGACGTCGGGTTCTCGGGAAAGTCCGCAATCTCGGTTGATATCCGAGACGCGCACGAGATTGCCGCCCCGCTCGAGGTATCTCCTGTACCGTACCGTCCACCCGGGCAAAGGTTATTCTCGTTCTTGGATCGTTCTTAGATTTTTGCTTAGCGACTCGTCGAATAGTTGTCAAGGCTGAGAATAATGCATATCCTACTGTAGTTCGTTTGGCGCGTTCTGATGTCCTTGTGGAAGGATTCCGTAAGCCAAGTGTTTAACCCAAACTAGGCTCAAAGGCGCGGGTATTTGACAATGCGCTAATTTCGGATTCGGGACTGGTTCTCGTCCGGTCGCCGCCGTCAATTACGGTAAAGCCTCTCAGGCTAGCATAAGACCACAGGTCCCATTCTCTCGCATCGATGAGGCGAGGGTTTTTTATGCTCTGTTCTACAGTAGGTTATGTTAGTCACTCAATATAAGCAATGGCAAACCGGATGAAACGGTTCGATACATGTTTGCTTGCCTCGAGGCGTGGCCACGGGTCCAGAAGTACAGAAGCGGAATTATGAGTCTGCTAAATGCAGAAAGTTCCCTTCTAGCCATTGACAGCAATGGATGGCCGCAAGGTATAAATTCAGGACGCAACCAGGCCGCAAACAAGGGAGTTCGTTGTTTCGTCGCCATTGTCCTTACCCTCGATCCCGTCATGGTGTTCATCCTCACCGCTCTCCGCCGCATCGGCCGTGGCACTTTTTCGAGACTCTTCGAGGCCGTCTTCTTCGTTGGCCTGTTGTCCTGGGACTTTTCTCTCGCCATCATCAATATCTTCACCTTTAAACGCAAGATCGGCAAGGTGACACCCAAGGGAAAGCCTGGCGAGGGCGGCGTCTGGCCTGAGTACATCCCTCCACGACAAGGCGATAGCCGTTGCTCGTGCCCCGCACTCAATGCGATGGCCAATCACGGTACGTCCATCACCTACGAAGATCACTAACGCCCACGCCTACTCACGTGATTTATCCCCAAGGGGTCATCCCGCGCGACGGGCGCAATATATCTTTTAAGGAGCTCTCTGGCCAAATCCGCTCTACCTACAATTTTTCGCCGTCATTCAGTCTTTATGTGCCGCGCTTCATCGCGCACGTCCTGAATCGCTCTTACAGCTCTGGGCACTTTGACCTAGCAGACATCGATGTACACAACGGCATCGAGCACGATGCTTCGCTAGTCCGTACGTAATGACACCCTTTACCTTACTTCGGACATCATGGCTGAACTAAACTGTCCAGGCCGTGACACGTTCCACCAGTTCCACCAGGGCTTCCCAGACGGTGGGTTGGTGGCCACGCTACTCAAGTCGGCTACGGGCCCGCCGCCCAAGAGGGACACGCAGCCCGCTTCACAGGGACATCTCCCACCAAACGATTCACCCTATTTCAACGTCGCAGCACACGTCGCGAAAGCAACGACAGATTTCGACATGAATCGCACGCTCACACCAGCTGACCTGTCGCGGCGGCTGGGTGAGCGCCGTCGTGAGTCAAAGGCAAGTAACGGACAGTACTCTCAAGACTACGGACACAAAATGTTCGGCTCTTCTAAGTACGTGCGGCTTTTGCCGTTATTCTTTCCCCACATTTAATCGCCTCGCTCACCTTATTATCGAATAGTGGATCCACACTGTTGACGATCTTTGGCGGACGCTTGCGCGATATTCACACGTTCCTGACGGAGGAACGCCTCCCCGAGGGTTGGGAGTCGCGTGTTCGCGACCAGATGGGCTTAACCCTGTTTGCGTTCAACCGTACTGTATTCCGCGTCGAACTCGGTATCGAAGAGGAGGTCGATCAACCATTGAATCTCATGTAATACTATATAGTAGTCCTGACCTACATCACTTTTTTTGTGTTTTTCTCTACGAGGACCTTTCTCGAATATGTAATCTAGCTAGCTAGTTCAACGCCCCTCAGCACCGCACCGCGCTTGTGCGATGCGAGAATGTGTGACCATAGTCCGACGCTACATGACTCTCCAAGCGCGTCGACGTATCCCTTGGGATGGTGGGGGATATACTTGGTGCTGTACTTCTTATCGCCTTCGAAAGTCTCGAAGGTCGACCGCATCGTGCACTCCGCCGCAGCAATCGTGTTGGTGCAGTCCTTTATGGGGTCGTGGTTAGGGTCGTCTGTCAGCTGTGCGGCTCTGGACTGTTCATGTCTCTTTCGGTAGTATTCTCAATGGAAATGAAGGTTCTTCCTCGCTCAAGTAGACCTCAGGATTAAGGAATGTCCCAGGTTTGACGGAGAAACGTCTATGATCCGAATAAGAAGCTAACGGTAGCCATCTTAGTTGATGGTCAGTGCCATCGTATGATCTGAAGTTGAGGACAAGGGAGTACACGACTGGAAGCTACACGTAAATGCGTGCAATAACAAGTGGGGCAGAGGGCGTTGGCTCGAAATGAGGTGCCCCGTGTTTTCCCGTCTTTGCACTCCTCGAGAGAACTGACTCTCGCATCGTCCTGCAGTTGGACGGGTATCATGCGCGAATAGTAACTTCTGATATCACTGTAACAAATTACGACGCTCTTGGATCTCTACATGTGAATAAAACTGAAGACTAGACGGATACACACTACTGCTCCGGCTTAGCACTATGATCTAACAGCAATTTCATAATTTCAAGGTGTCCTTTTGACGAGGCCACTTGGAATGGGGTCCTGCCTTCCTCATCCTTCTCATCTACATTCGCACCGTGACTGAGTAGCAGGCGAACGACCTCGGGCCATCCCCGGGACGATGCTTGGTGTAACGGAGTTGAATGGTTGTGATCACGTGCATTTGGGTCCGCCCCATGTCCAGCAGTCGCTGCACGACGTCGACTATCTCGCCCTCTAGAGAAATGTTAATGTCGAATAAGGTCTCGTATAGAGGAGTGTTGCCTTCTTCATTCCGCAGTTGGGGTCTGCGTTGTGGTCGAGTAGTAGCTGGACAGCCTCGGGATACGCATTGTAAGCTGCCAAGTGCAATGGTGTCCAGCGGTCATCCTGCCGAGCGTTTGTATCTGCGCCATGATTGAGTAGCCACCGTATGATATCGACGAGTCCATACACCGAAGCAACGTGTAGTGGAGTCCTCTCTTTAAGACCTCGAACGTCCACACCGCACCATGTCTGTGGAGTAAATTCGTGACACGGAAGTGTCTCTTGTACAAAGCTGCCGGAAGCGGGGCTAGGATGCAGCCACTGCCCGCGTTTACTTGTTCGGGATGCTTCATAATCAGACGTTCTGCCAGGTCATAGAACCCACAGAATGCGGCATAGTAAAGGGGGGAACGACTGTCATCAAGGTGTTGCGGCCAATGCGTAAAACCGTCACACTCTTCGTCCATGTCGTACACCCGGAGCCACGCTGCAAAATATGGCTTGGAGGTATCAAATAGGTCATCCATCCCATCCCGTACGCGTGACGACACTTTCTCGAATTGTGCATGGTCCACCCAGTGTTGAGCAGCGTATTCAACCAGGGGAAACCCTTGCACCACTATTTTCAGCCTGTTCGTCCAGCGGAGTAGTGTTCCCAGGCATGCCTGCGCAAGAATCGTATGCTTGCTCGAGACAGTATGAAACCGCGAAACATCTCCATGACCGTGCGAGACGAGGCGATGTGAGGTATCTTTCACCGAAAAGTGGGAGAACTGCACGACTCGGGAATCATCGCTAGGGACGATGGCGATCAAACTTGAACACGTCGAAAGTACAGCTTCCTCTTGATCGTCCCACCGCCAGTCATCCTTCAGTTTCGGATCCCACCTCGCTCGACGCCTGAAAATCGAACGCCAGCAGCTCTGCGAGTTCCTCGACACGAAGCGGTCGGACGGCTACAGCAAGGCACTGTAACAGACGACGCGTCATCCTTTTGAGCCTTATTGATGCCCATTAATATCCGCTCGTATGTTTCGTCTAGGGTCTCTGGCAATTCGTTAAGAAATTGACGGAGGTTGGTGGGAAGCAATGTTGCAACGTGTCCAACTGACAGAATACCCATCTGAACCTGTACAACGTCAGAAACCGCTATTAGCATAGTATAGCTCGGTGTTCTCACATTCCATCAGCTCTTTCTGTCAGCGTCTCGATAACCAGATTTTTATCATCTACTCTCCATCTCTCATCGCCGTGCTCAAGGGTGAATTGACGACGTTTCGAACGTAGCAGCGATATCTGTTTTTTGTCCACTTTCGTCATGAGGGAAACCGAACGAAACGCCAGTGGCTCGAGGACAGCTCGGATGTCGACCTCTGGGCGACTGGTCGCGCAAATGTGAAGTCTTGCAGGTCAAGGTCGACGAGTTCCTTCACAGTTGGAGGACCTCATTACGAGGAGATGGAATCCCGGATGAGTCTGGACATTCGTCAAGCGCGTCCAAGACAATGAAAATTGGGCCCTGTCCCGGCAGTCGCAACATCTCTTTCAGGCATTCCTCAAAGTGTCGTCACTGGGCTGTCGAGTACCGTTTCGTGTGCCTTGTAAACCGGTGGAGACGTCGCAGTAGGGAATAGAGCGAGTAGAAAGCTGGGATACGAGAGAAAGCAGCAGGTCGTGACAGCTTTGCTTGTTGAGATCCCTGAAATCGAAGTAAAAGTAGGCCATTATGGCTAAACCAGCTTCGCAAACAGTCATGATGTCTTGAATGACGGAGGAACTGACGAAAAATAAGTTGTGACAGGAACCAGGCGAGGAATAACAAACCAGATAATGCTTTTCCCAGAGCCCGCTATGAAATCAAAGATTGTCAGACGGCGCGAGCCCGGATGATGCTGATGGGAACGCACGTTTTCCGTGAATCCACAAGAGTGAGCCAGTAGACTTCCACTCTCTGAAGATGCTGCCTTGAAAGAACCACGCTGCCGTTCCCTTGTGTTGGGCTCTTCGTGCAATGTTGTGGTTTATGGACGGATCTGCGGAGAGAGCCACGTTCGTAGGAGCTGTATTAACTGGTTCCCTGTGAAAGGGTTTAAGCGCGAGCAACGAGCGACGGCGAGGTTAGGAGATCACGAACACTTAAGTTCATCTACGTTGTTTGCCGTCTTCTGGATAATTAATGTTGCCTCCTTCGCCGCTACTTTCGCCTCTTTACTGTCTAAAAGTATAAGTGTTAGAAGGTATCGGCGGCCAGCTGACACGGCACGCGCACCGTCAATGACTACTTGCACTTTACCATCGACTACTCTTACTTCCTCGCGGACGCTGTGCGTGATCCTGAGGACCTCTGCAAGCGCCATCCGAGCCTCTTCTTGCGTCAAGTTATCTAGCCTCTTGACCGCATCTTCCAGATCAGTCCTTTCCGGCCAATTTCTTCAGGAACTTTTCTACGCCTAGTTCAGTGGAGATTCAGACAGCCAATTGGGAACTCACTCGCTGATCCCCGCCTTAGCTCTCTCGTTGCAATCCCAAAGATTGTAAGCACTTCCACCATTATCTCCGTATTATGTCTGTCATCGCCGTAGTCGGTCACCTCTGTATAAGTTTCGAGCCGTTTAAAAAAGAATCCCATGCGTTCGAAGAGCTCCGCGAGAGCATCTTTACTCGCCGCAACATCCTTGGCCACCTACAAGACCTTCAACGTGAGAACGATCCGCCTAAAGAAATAGGATACTTCTAAAAGGAAGACACCGATGCCTGCAAAGATAACTTTGCAGGCGAAAATACCTACAAAATATATATCAGAGGAAGCTTCGATGCAATGCTTACAGTAGCTCAGGTGTCAGACTTACCAGACCGACGCCCTCTCCAAGAGTGGCAGAAAACGCGTAAAGGACGTTCACAGTTGGGTTCAACCACTTTGACAATCTCTCATCGCCACTGCGAGCTCGGTCGAATTGTCGGACTGATCTTGAAGTACGACAAGGATGGCGCTAGTTGAGTTGCATGATTGCAACTGGGAGGCAAGTGGATGTACGATAAGGTCATTCTTGGTCTGTTTTTGGTACGATTTCAAGGCAGCATTGAAAATGGCTTGGAAGCGTAAGGAAGCTGCGGCTGTGGATGGCGTCTGGGGCATGGGAGAAGTGCGGAGTGCGGAGGAATCGAGGGTGGTATGCCTAGAGGTGATGGTGGGAACGAAGAAAGTGACAGTGAGCAGATGTGTACAGCCCCTTAGACCTCATGGTCCAGCCAGTGTCGAGCATCCAACAAGGTGTCGGCGACGCCGATGCAGACAGCGATAGACGCGCACAAACGGTTGCCTGGTCACCGGTCCTCAGAATCTACCACTTTCCTCGATCATCCCTTTCCTCGGAGGGACTTCTTTTGACGCTTTCGTTCGCATGCCCTATCGCGCCGCCTTGTATGTTTTGCAAGCTCTGTATCCAATATACGTATTCCTTGAGTTGCGTGCCTCTCCCGGACAATTATGGGTGGGGTTTAGTTTGGCAGGGACTGCTGGATGGGACCCCATGGACGCAGCGAAGCAGTTCTCCCACGCGAACACGACGGAAAATGACTTCGACTTTCAAGAGAAAGAGGACAGCTACTCAGGGCAGAGGGTGGATTTTATCAATTCGGTACATGAACCAGGTTACCTCTGGCAATACGAAGAGTCCGCCAGTTATAAGGGCCTTTATTTTTAGTATTGGGTGTTCTGGCAGAGTGACTTAGAATGTCATTGTCATCTATCTTCGACTTTAAGGTTGGCAGCGTGAAT
>WTXK01000711.1:0-21771 GCA_025769895.1 Lactarius psammicola
ACGTACGATGTGTTATTGAAGCTGTCCATTGCTTTTTTTTTTTACATAGGTACGGGCACAGTAGTAGTGCCGCAAAGGTTTCTATACAGACCCAAGGGCTCACTAATAGTAGAAAATTGTATTCGTCGACTTGCATGCGCAACGGTAACGTAGTAGTCCACCAACTCGCCGGGATCACCCGAAGATTCACACGCCTGATAGCACGCTCCCAAACGTACGTAACCTGCGTGCCCACGAATCTGGCATCCCCATCTGCTACCAGACGAGAATTTACCAGGGCCAAACTTTTGAATTGCATGGCAAAGAGCACTGACGTTGACGGGAAAGTAGTTCGAGTTGGTGGCCATGACCAGCGTCTTGACCCCCGAGGAAATCCACCTCTTCCACGAAGTCCAGACGATATGGCGTGATGACGTGCGCAAAGTGGACGGGGCGGTGAAGATAGCGACGAAGTCAGCAGGAAAAGTGGGAGCGCGCTGGCAAACTGAGATGTAGCGCGGCTTTGATGCCCGCCGTGGTTGTTGGGGTCGGTCCAAGAGATGGAACCCCCGCGCGCCTGCATTGACCGCGACGGTCATCTGCACCAGGAACTCGGTGTTCGTCGGCGTCCGTGACCAGAACCTAAGAATGCGACGATCGCCTATTGTCAGAAGAACGGCGGTCTGCATCGATTATCGCCGCGGAACCGGCAACAAGGAAGCCGTGAACGAATCGACGATCAACGTACCGTGTAGATCCAAAGCCCTGTGGCACAGTCCAAATGCTTTTGGATCGCTTCCAGCCGAGTACCTCGAGCCGCATGGCGAAATCGTCCATGCGGTTGCGGATGTCCTCAACATCGCCGACGCACTTGTCGCACCAGCAGCGTCCCTGTTCGGTCGTGCAAGGCGTGTTGTACATGATGCTGAAGTTCGGATCGACGCCGATAAAGTACGTGTCTTGTACCAGAATGGGTGTTCCAGCGGCGTAGTGACTGAATAAGTAGCCCTAGCAGTTGAGAACGACGGTCGACGGTCGGTACGGATCGAGGGAATTAATGAGCGCGGCAGCTGCCCAAGGAGGATCTTGAAACCATCAGGCTCGTCTGCCGAATAATACAGTAGAAGGTTCGTCCGGTTCCTGAGCGACGTGACTTGTTCCGTGACTGATGTTGAATTCATGTAGTGCCTAAAGTCCTAAGTTAAGAATCTAGACGAGCAGTACAGCGAGAGAGCTAACCAGCGCATATCATACATCAGTTATAAGACAAATTCCTCCAACTTGTCAACCACGCAATTGAACGCCGTCAATCGCCATACGGCGGAATGGGGCGCACCTGTGCAGCGTGCAAACGCTTAATATGTTTGATGCAGTCACTTCAAGTTAAGAACTCTCACCACGTTAGTTCTAAAGTGACATTTTCAATTGCTAGTCGATTCGTGAAAGTTGGGAACCGTACGCACCCTTGGCTCTTGAGCACCCCTAGTACACCATCGTTCCCTTCTAGGTAGCCTCCAAATTGTGTTCGTCGGCGAGCAACGAGACGACTCACATGTAGTTATAAAACAGGGACGTGGGCCGGCCTGACACTGGAGTCCCCTGGCATGGACGGATCTTAGTTCAGCGCACCGTACGCCCCTGACCTGAACTACCAGGCTCTGTGCTCCGATCCTAGGCACGGTCCTCCATAGGGTACAAAGTGTAATAAAACTCAAGCACGGATGCGCGATCTCTCGTAGTATGACCATCGACGTGCTCAAAAACCAGCGCCTTGCAACGTTTGCGGGGTAATGGCCCTATAATAACACTGAACCGGCGGTGAGGTTTTTGAGTTTTACCCTCATATTAGAGCATCACGCCATTTGTTGTATGCGGTTTCAAAGCCCCAAAAAATTGCAAGTTCTAATAGCTCTTGGCGCGCTGTTACCTGCCAAGGTAACATATAGGTGGCTTGGAGGAGCCGTACCTACGATTGGCATGGAGGATAAGAGCAGTGAAAAAAAAAGCCGTGGCGTGGGTGTAGTATGAAGACGTGACCCTTTGCTTATCTTGAAAATGCGGGGATTGGCGATAGTTGCTGGGAGACACGTTTAGCGCTCGTGTTGTGACGTCACCCAAATTTGCTCAACAGAGTCCAAGAGGAGGGTAAGGATTGAGGTGACGGCAAGGCAAATGGCGGGACTGCCAATCCAGTGCATCGAACAATGCCTCATGATCGAGCGGTGAAACGGAGGTATTAGGTCGCTTGAGGGGAAAGGATAGAGGGTACAGTGAAATCTATACAACGACGCTCGCTATGACCTACACAAAATACGGCATATTGCCCTTTCGAAAGGCCCTGGGTGAGCACGCACAGACGGTCGTGTTGAATGAACACGCAACGCACCACACGTCTCGTCCGTTGCTGCGCCGTGTCTCGCTCGTTCTCCTCCGCGGGACCATAGACTGTGAAGCCACGCGTGCCGTCCTCTCGAATAGTGAGAATCGCGGCCATGTTCCCACAGCGGTAGCAGTAGTTTGGAGCGGACCACACGGTCGCCAGCGACTCGTCGAACATATATTTGTAGCCCTCCTGCACAAGCTGATGCGCGCGAGCGATGAGCGAGAGTGAGTTGACGTGGTTAAACTATGTATACATCTCAGGAGAAACGAACACAGAAAGAGAAACAACAGGGGTGGTCGCACCTCGCGCGTAATGCTGCCGCCGAAAAGCCACCCGGCACCCCGAGGGCTAACGGCCCAATTTTCGACGTCATCGGGGTCAGACCACATGAGATCTATGATGGCACGAAAGCAAAGGTACGTTACACCAATCCAGACGCACGCGTACGGACATGACTCACCGCAAAATGCACCCTCGTGCGGGATTTCCTGAGCCCGCGACAGAACGCGAATTTGGTCAAGGGTGCGAATGTCTGGCGAAAGCCCTCCGTGAACACAAAGCACCTCACCGTCAATGATCTGTACGCGTGATGAATAAGAGCAATTGGGGGGTGTGAGATAGCAGTGGGACACATACCGCAGCAAGGTTGAGGTAATCAAAGACGCTGCAACACGCTTTCCACACAGAGGCGCTACCATACTTTTGCTGACACTCCTCTCCATAGGTGTCGGACAGCGGGTGAACATGCAGGGTGGGCGGGCATACCATAAAAACCATAGACCTGCGTTATCTGTCTACTCTCGTGGTTCCCACGAAGCAGGGAAATCTTATCGGGATAACTGGATAAAAGCTCGTCAAGGAGGGAGAACGCACGTATGGGTCCACGTACCGTGCCTTGAGCGCAAGGAGGAGGGATACCGTCTCTAGGCTATAATGCCCCCGGTCTACGAAGTCGCCCTGAAAAAGAAGCGAGGTGAGCGAGATGGAACGTCTGTTGCGTCCCACGTACGTGCCATGAATATGTAACTTGTCTCCGGTACAGGCCCTCCCTTGCGGAGCAGCTCTAGAAGGTCCCAGAACTGGCCATGGATGTCGCCGCATATAGTGACGGGGCTTGAGACGGGTTGGATATTGGATTCTTCCACAAGGATTGTGCGGACGCGGTCGCAGAGAACCTTCATGTCGGGCTCAGAGAGGTTCTCGCAGCGCATAAGCTGTGAGATCCACTCGTCTGGGTTGTAGCGGGTCATTCGGCAAAAGGTCGCGGTGTTCAACTGGGATAGCAAGGGTCGTGGGGGATGGATGGATGAATCACTCGGCTATTCCCGATTGAACCAAATTTGTCTCTCGCGTTTGCACGAGCTGCGCAACTTTGCGCAACACTGCTGGACTCGGATTGCTGAACTCACGATTTTGGTTTCTCGGACTCAAGTGGCTGCAGTCGCGCGGTTTCAAGACTCAAAGTACCATGAACGTTACCTGTTGCAATCCATTTTATATGAAAGTATCCCGAATGGTATCTATTTGCGGCGATACCCTAGGCAAGATCATATTGGCTGCGGGGATATCACTCAAACGCCCTCAGATTGGGCTTAACTGACCAACGTCGAGAACCGAAGAGCAAACACTCAACTCGTTCAGAGACGCGATATTTCTTTTATGCCGTCTTCTCATCGCTCGAGTTGCGGTCACCATAGATCTGTCCATGCCTGCTCGGCGTACTCTTTCGGTTCAGTCTTGAAATGTGATAGGAATCCGGAGTCTAGGAGTTTGCGTTATCACAGACATAGGAAGATCTTCAGTGGTGCGCTCTTAGGTGCGCCCGCATCCCCAGAAGATGATCAAAGTCGCATCAGAAGGGACACGGTAAGCGACATACGGTCGGACCTGCACTGCATATATATATATCGGAATATAATGGGAAAAACGCGGTTCGATCGAATTGAGTGTAGGTGAACCCCAGGAATGTTTGGAAGAAGACATGTCTTCAAATGTAGGTTTGGGCAGGATGGTGACGCCCAAGGTGACGCCTTCGGTAAGTCAAGCTAGTCAAGGTCGGCGCCAGGTGTTATCGTCTGCGTATCTTGTATGAAGTCATATATATCCGAAAATCCCGAGATAAGAGTACGATGGTGGTGATACTGAGAGCACAACAAGAAAACGTATTCTACCATACAGAGATGCGTTACTCGATATCATACTGGCCACGCGAAGGGGCAGCCATAATATTTTCCCGAATCGCCGAAGGGGGGTCCAGAGCCTCCCTTTCCTTGTGCAATGCGGATTTCGCGCCACCCTCTCCCTCAGCAGCAGCGCCCGGATCAGGTGCAAAAGACAGCCGTGGACGAGATGAGCCAGGAGCAGTCGCAGGAGCTAGCAGCGACGGGTGAGATCCTGGCGAAGGAGACACGTGGTCAGATACAGTTTCACGGGAGAGTCTAAATGACGACTGCGGACCTGTAAAGAGCATATTATCGAGAACCGAATTGGGAGAAGGTAGCGGTGGAACGTCTGGAACATTCGAAGAAGTGCGGCGGTCTGCGATGTACCGAATGGCGGCGGCGGCGGCAGGTGGGGAAAGTGAGGCCATTGGGGTAGGAGGAGGGGTGGTGAGGGGGATCGTTGTTGTGGAGGTGTCGATGCTGCCTTGCGTCACACGAGCAGTGACTACTGGATCCTGGGAATTGGTAGGAATCCCGAGGTTTTCACTGGCAGCCTGATGAGCGGGGTAGAATGACCCTGGAGTATATATATTGTCAAGTGGTGGCACATCCGTGAGGCTTTCGTCAACATGACGTGGGGCGGGTACGGACGGAGAATGTGCACGGAGACTGACAAGGGAAGCAGACGCCTGTGGGTTATCGTGCGGGACAGTGGAAGCAAAGGTTGTAAAGGCAGAGTCATCGTAGATCTGGGCTGTCGAGTCCGGGTGATGACCAGGGACGTTACACAATGGATACGAAGACGGCTGAGACAGAATCGGGGCCAGATTGTTGGTAGAGGCGGAGAATCGTGTTGGGGCAGAACTGGTCTCTTGATGCAAAGCGATATAAACGTTGCGAATCGGCCCGAGGATATACTGCGCGATCGTCTCATCATCCCCATTTTGCGCTTTGAGAACGATATGATTCCAGAGTGCACAGAAATCGTGCTGCAGTTTGCGCGACGTATCTTGTACATTGAACTTTGAAGCTGCCTCTAGAACCTCCGAGAACCCATGCGTTGGCCAGTACCACTCCCAGTAATGGCGAAATTGCTGGAGAGTGATGTGAGTCAAAACGGCAAGTGACAAACTGTCACCATGTGCGGCGTAGTCTCGAAGGACAGATTTCGGGACGCCCAGTGCATTGGAGGCAAGAATAAACCAAGAGTCATCGCGTGGTTGTACTCTTGCGACAATCATGGAGATAGTAGCTTGTGCATCCGAAATAACGTCTTCGTCCCCGTTACTGCCCCAGCGTCTTACGATCCGCACAATTTCGGTGGAGATCGGACTTCTATATTGGTATCTGGACAAAATACTTTCAAAGACACCAAATGCCGTGCGAATGAGTGCTGGATCGAAAGCCTTTGCGAGTATTACCGCTCGACGATTTTTGATAGGCTCAGGTAGCAAATCAGATGAGAACGTGCGGTCCAACAATCCTATCAATGCCGTCGAAAGTTTCTCCTTTTGCTCTTCAGTGAGACTGGGCAGAGGATCGTCGACGACTTTCGAGTTGCGGAAGCCAGGTAAGCCAGAAAAGAAGCGCTCCAGCTCGTGGTCTTCGTCCAAACTGTCGAACGTCCACAGAAATGCGCGGGTATCCATCTCCGATAGTGAATTCAAAGCAGTTTCCTCGGCTGTCTTCAGCATTCCTTGAACAAGAAATTTGCGATAACTTTTCTCCATGCGACGAAAGCGATTGTAGACTTCACCACTAAAATAGTTCAGATAAGTGAGCCTCCGAAGCGCCCGAAATATGACAAATGAAATTCCAGCAACAATGTGCCATACTGGCAATGAGAGTGGGGTGTAATATGGGCTATCATGACGAAAGATTGGGATGAACGTGATGCCTCCGTACAGGGTCGTGCAAACGCCAACCCATGACAGCACCAATTTGAAGATTGTGAGATTAACGTTGCAAAGGAACACAACCAGGCCGGAAAAGAACAGGAATAGTGAAACATGTAGCAGTGTGGGCAATGCTTCAACTGCCCACGGAAGGAGAAACTTCTCGACGCCTTCAGCAAAGAACGTACGGATCCGAGCTCGCTTGTGTGGACTGTAGCGTGGCTGGGTGACCTTGAGGTACCTTCGAGCCCACTGCTGTAACAAGGTCGCGAGCAGAGCACAGGTAAGACTGATCACCAAGCTCAAGAACCAAAGTGAGTTTACCCAAACTGCATAGTTCGGTGGAGAGAATGTGGGCGGAGAAGGGAGAGAACTCGGAGTGTTAGATCTATTCGGGTCGGAAACAGACTGATATATATTTGCAAGGTAGAAGTTGGAGGTGTCCTGTGGATTCGGTCGAATGTCCTGAATTGACACTGAGATCAACGATGCAACGGAAGCAGAGAATAAACCGGTCTATTGGAGATGAGTCTGTGAAGCAGTACACAGCATTAGAAGATAGTGACGGACAAATATGAGAATCCCGTCAGCGTCCGCTTTCCATCCTTCGGCCATCTTCTTGTCTTCTTCCGCAGCCATTTCCGAATACATTGAGAAAATGGGCCCGGAGCCATCGACAAAGTTAGATACACCGTGCAATTCTTGGTTCTGCGCGGACCGGGGTGGGTATTGTCCATCACCTATTTGAGCAGCAGGGATAAGCGAGAATGACGAGGATAGTCATGCGGGAGTAAGGTACCTGTGCCAAATCCTGCGTTGGGTTCGTACATTGAGGACTGGTGCAAGTCGATTATGGAGAGTTTTATGTGGTTGGGTGGAATGTGTTGCAGCCAAAGTGACCGCCCTTAGCCTAACCAGTTGACAGTCGTTGAACACAAACTGAAGCGAACTCGGGCGATACAGGACAGTAAGCTACAACTGTACCAGCGATCTTGTTTGGCCCTGTTGTGTGAGTTGCAGCCGCATTCGGTAGATTTCTTGCAGTACTTTGCTCTGTTTTGATAGGGCTGTGCCAAAGTTTTTATTCTGTGCACTCTGAACATGCGGGCCTTACAGTAATACGTTCTCACGCATTCTTTCCGCCGAGCAGATCCTTTCCCTTCCCATCCTAGTCCATCCTCGCCAGTCCTCGCCTACCCTTTCCCATCCACACCCCTACTCCCTCCCTCTGATCTCTTACGTTCCACCACAACATATTTTCGCCCACTCTTACCTCGTCCCTAAGCGATCCATTTACCGCTACCTCATCAACTCCTCCCGCCCTTCTCTCATACCAGGATGGGGCATTGCGCCTCTAATACTCGAGAAGCTGAGGAGAGAGCTCGCTCCCACTCAGATTTGAGAGCCTACTCCCACTCAGAATTGATAGACCGTCAGATCGAGGAGGATTCAAAGAAATATAAGCAAACATGCAGGATCTTGCTGCTTGGTGCGTATTCTCCGTTCCCTCCCTCTGCTCCTTCTCCCCATAAAAACATGAAATTTATTTCATAGACCGGCGATGCCTTTTTCACCTCCCGCGTCATAGGACCATCAGGCATGACCTGTTTCCGTGGCATTCTATTGCAATGATTTCATAGAGGAATCGTTCTTTGGTTTGATTCCCGGTCGTCCCATTCGTTTTCAAGTTGTCCCCAATATATGCACATGTACGCTCAACAATTCCCACCTTAGGTTCTGGCGAGTCCGGAAAGTCAACATTAGTTAAGCAAATGAAGATTATTCACCAGAGTGGTTTCACTCCTGAAGAGATTCTCGCTTTCCGACCAATCGTATGGAAAAACCTCCTCCAGAGCGCCCATGATGTTGTCTATGCCTTGGCCAAATTCAATCTCGAGCCTATCACCGTCACCAACAAAGTACGCCACCACCTCCTTTCTCCCACCTCCTTTTCATCTTGGGCTTGTCCATCTCTTTCAGGCGAATTGCGAACGTATCTTGGCGTATCAGCTCGCCACCGATGATCCAGATTTCTTCTTCAGCCTCGACATCGCCCAAGCTATTCAAGACTTATGGGCGGACGAGATCATTCTTACGTTAATGAATTATTCGTCGAAATTCTACCTGATGGATAGTGCCACCTAGTGAGTCCCTTTGCATAAGATAAAATAGGAAAACACCAAAGCAGATGGCAAGTTTCCTCTACGTAATGCTGTCCTTTGGCTTCCGTTCTGTCTACCCACGCAAGTGCTTCGGCGCCCCTGTGTACGCTTGCTTACCTACTATATGCATCTTCAGCTTTTTTGCGGAAGCAAATCGGATTGCGGCTAGCAATTATCTTCCATCAATGGAGGACGTCCTGCGGGCACGTTCAAAGACGACCGCAATCACCGAAACTCGATTTCCTATGGGCCAGCTATCAATACATATGGTCGACGTTGGCGGACAGCGGTCGGAGCGTAAGAAGTGGATCCACTGTTTCGAGAGCGTCACGAGTATCATCTTTGTTACTTCATTGTCGGAGTATGATCAGGTCCTTCTCGAGGAGCGGAACCAGGTATGTGAATGGATTCAAGTCGCCATCTCACCGACTGACGGATTGCAGAACCGAATGGCGGAGTCTCTCGTTCTCTTCGAATCAGTCGTCAACTCACGGTGGTTCTTGCGTACATCAATCATCCTCTTCCTAAACAAGATTGATGTATTTAGGAAGAAGCTCTCCAAGGTGTGCTTTCCATTGACGTTTCCGTGTTTCAGTCTCCTCTGACCCGTCGTCCTGACAGGTTCCCCTGGACAAGTATTTCCCTGAGTATACAGGCGGCGCAGATGTCAACAAGGGCGCCAAATACATCCTTTGGCGTTTTATGCAAGCGAACCGCGCACGACTGAGCGTGTATCCACAGTGCGCCCACCCTTTCCATTTGATTTTCCGACTTTTTGTGGCTTAATGAGCTTAATGTAGTATCACGCAAGCCACCGACACATCTAATATCAGACTAGTCTTCGCCACGGTGAAAGAGACAATCCTTCAGGGCGCACTAAAGGAGTCGAGTATCTTATGATACCTAGCAACCGCAGTTTCCCTAGTTCCAATTATTCCTCCTGTACTATATCTACATACTGACTTGTTTTCGCATCTTACTCCCTGCAATATCTCCATATATCTACCCCATTTCGCACACCCATTTATCGCATTTTCATTTTACGACCCCCCTCTCGCCTCCCTTGTCCCGCTTTGTTTTGTGTGCTATTTATATGCCTACCATGTGGAACGACCAACCCGCGCGGATGGCCGGGCAAAGGGTGCACATGAAGCGGGTGGCCCCAAGCCATCTGAAACATGCTCTATGGTTTTCATTGTTGCACCTACACCCCTCTCCCCATTCCTACGTCGACACCCACTCTTCCCCACTCTCCCTTTTGCATGCGGTTGAGACATCATATCCCTATTATCGTATTCTTTTCTCGTTCCCCTTATACACACATGATATGCCTCCGATTCCCCACCCCACCCTCCTTGCGATCATCACGCCAGACTGGCGTAAAACTTCTGTGACCAGGGTTTGTGATATTTACGTAGCCTTGGAACCTCACACTACTGTAATTGCATCACCCGCTTTCTCTTTGTCCCATTTTTTATTCATTTCTAATGTGCAGGAGTAAGTGCAGGAGAGGATATCATGTTATGTTATAGAAACGGATTCTGTGGCCCATATCTCTAAGTACATAGTGTTATTAATGTTATTATTGAGTTAACGTCACGAAGGTGGGCTAACGAAGAAGACTTTCAATGGCTTTGACTCGGAAAATGTGGTCAATGAGTTCAATTACAGAGCATTATAGTACCAGGAGGATATCATTATCTCGACACTTGTCTTATTGGCTTTGTTTTCTCAATGAGCCGCCAATACAACCTTGTGGATTGGAGCCTGCTCTCCTACTGTGGTCTTTGTGGTTCCACACCCACACTATTACCGAGGCTCGATCGTATGGTGCATCCAAGCTGTCGCACGCTTGCTGTCAGGAACGTGTCAGAAATCCCGCGTTCTAGATCTTACTGCTAGGAACGCTGCCCACCATTCCTGCATTCCACCGTCGCACGAATGCCAATGAGCTTGATCCACCAGAACCCATGAGCATTATATGTGAAGGAATCTCCTCAAACCCTGGCATCTCAGGTATTGGGGTCGGTCTGTTGCTCCGCATGCCTCTCCGTTTCTAGCTCATGCTTCGGGTCTGCATCCACCACAGATACCCATCAACTCTCCTTGTGAACGCTGGCCCCACCGGCCTTGGCCTCCTCATCGCCGCAATCATTTAGACCTTCCGGAACCGACTGGATCTGTACCACACAATCTTCGTGTCGCATATAGTGTATTTTCTTGGGTTTGGCGATATGGACCACCTCATCGCTCCCTATGTGTCCACCTTCAACGCGCCCATCACCGCGTCCATAGTTTCATTAACCATCCAATTCTTCTTTGTGCATCACATCTTGATACTTAGTGGGATGTTGTTCTGGTTTCTATGCCTGATCATCTGTGTTGTGAGTTAGTTGTATCAGTCTCGTGCCCCTACTTCATTTTCCTACTTTCAGTCCTCTACTCTTGACGCAGTTGCCACATTTTATGGAGGTGTCTATGTAATGTCCCATCTGTCCCAAGCTGTTTCCAATTCGGCTCACATCTGTAGACACATGTTCATAAGAATTTGCTAGTGACCAAGTGCTGAAGGTCTTCGCCTTGGTACGGCCATAACATCTGCAGGCTACCTGCTTCCTTCACTTCGCTAATGACGACCTTTACAGACGTGGCTGAGCGGAAATACCTTGTCCAACATCATCATCGCCGGCTCGATGCTTTTTCATGTAAGCCACTTAGCTCTTTTCTTATAGAGCATCTATACTGATTTTCTGCTCCTCTTTCACCGCAAAGATAGCAACTTCAGTGACCACGCCTTATCAAGAATCGTTCGCTTGACAATTGAGACCAATGTATCGACCAGTAAGCTAGCCCTCAGATCTAGTGTGCTGCTTGGTTCAATTGTTTGCTTTTAGCAACCGTGGGGATCATATCACTCCAGATGGTCGCCATATTCCCTGTAGGTGATTATGAATTCCGCACGTTCGATGACTGATCCTGCTACCTTAACGTAGGACAAGCCCTGGTTCACCTGCCCGTACGTCGGTCTCTGCTATCCTGCTAGGTCATCCTGGTTTTTCCGTATCTGAAATGAAAATGCCACCCCACAGAACTGCTATCCTGCTATCCTTGGAAACTGTAAGACCAATCTATCATCAGCTTGTGGTTTTCGCACACCGCGACTGACAGTTGGCAGGTGCTGGCGCAGGTATTTCCAACATGCTCCTTGTCTCTCTGAATAATCGGATCTCTATCCGTGACAGGCGCAGAACTATAGTTAGATCCCCACCCCTGACATTCGCCCTCACCACCAACTCCCAACCTACATTGGAAGCCTTGCATGTGGACTTGAAGAAGCCTTCACGGTCAGTTGTGTTCTTCAGTTGATTGTCTGATACACCTGGTTTGTAGATATTGCGTGATTGAGTCACTCTTTTGGGACTGGCTTGGGACCGTCTCTCGGATAACGACTCTTGGAGCGCTCTTAACTTGGACAGAAATGTGACGATCAGATTGACCCCAGAATAAAATGAGAAAATAATATATATATCTCATTTTGTCGCACCGTCTCCGTCACCATCCCTCTAGTTTGGGTGACTTGGATCATCAGGTTAGGCATGACAGCGGGCTTTAAGATATTGGAAATCATCGCCACGGCTGTTGTCAGCTGGTGGGCGAAGCGCGAGGGCATAAGCGAGGACGAGCTAACCTTGGATGCATTTACCCAACGGTATCGAGGATACTTTCCCTCCTTTTGCTTGCGCAAGTCATTTTCTCGTTCCATTCGTGTCAATGCTAATCCGACTCCCCACTCTTCTCTTAGGGTCGAAACATCATCGACAGTACTGCTCCAGTTGGTGGTACTGTATACTGTCCCAGCCAACAAAGGGCTCTTAGGCTGAGCGTAATAAACACGTTGTCCTGCCCGGTGAAACCGACTGGACTTTCGGGCAGGTGGTGTCACTTGTGATGTTCATCACCAGTCTGATGGAAATACCGAGTTTTCTGGTTGACTGCGTCCAATGACAGTGAATGGTTGGGTGCAAGTATGAAAATGTCGTCCCAAGGGGAAAACGTAGGATGGGATGAAGATGAGAAGGGACGGGTGAGCGATGGTATATGAGAGTGTGAAATCAACGGAATTGGCAATGTGGGAGCATTTGTGGGCACTCGTTGGGAACACAAGACGGAATCGACAGGTTATGTTGGACAAGTCGCGTTCGGTATGCTTTTCTCCATCAGCAAAATGGAAATGACCTGTCATGACCTGTCGTTACTAGGGGTGGCTGGCACCCGCTAAAACTGAGGGCTGCCAGTCTCGGCTAGTACCGCCAGTACCACCAGTAACTTTCCATTTTCCTGATGTCTTTCGGGTGAAGGTGATATGATACACAATATAGTGATTGCGACACGGAACTTGAGGGTATAATGCACCAATGATTGGGCTGACAGTACTTTTATCTAGTACTAACCCAAGCTAAAAAAAAAAACAGATCAAACAAACACCCCAAACGACGAGAGATTCCTATAGTAATGTAACCATAAGCAGACCTATCAATGCTATAGTGCTCTGCTCGAACCCTTCCGTACCACTTCAAAGTTATCAGGATTACTAGAGTCGAACTTATTGAGGTCCCAGCCAACCACGTATTCTTCACATCACACACTTGGAACTGCGCTGTACACATATTTTTTTGGGATTGAATCGGGTGTAAGTGGTCCTCAGAAACGTTTGAAAGAAGGCACGTCTCCTAACGTAGGTAGGAGCAGGATGGTGACGCTTTCTACAAGTTGGCACCAGGCGTTATCACCTGCGCAAGGGTATCACTTCGTGTCTTGTAAGTATGAAGTCACCCATATCTGAGCATCCCAAGACAAGAGTACGATATGGTGGTGGTATTAGGGCCACAACAAGAACATGCATTCCATCATACAGAGATACATTACACCATATCATACAGTCCATGCAAAGGCTTGCGGGAAATGATTTCCTGTATGCTCGACACCAAGTGAGTGCTATGAAAGACTTGCGATGGCTACATCAGTAACCAAATGTGGCAGAAGATTGGGGGTAGCCATAACATTTTCCCGAATCGCCAAAGGGGGGTCCAGAGCGTCCCTTTCCTTGCGAAATTCAGATTTCGCGCTGCCCTCTCCTTCGGCACCATCACCCAAATCGGGTGCAGAAGACAGCCGTGGACTTGGATGAGATGGACCAGGAGCATCTGCGGGAGTTAGTGGCGACGAATGAGATTCTGGAGAAGAAAGACACATAGTTAGATCCAGTTTCACGGGGGAGAGTCTAAAGACAACTGCGGACCTGTAGGGAGCATATCGTTAAGAACCGGATTGGGAGAAGGTAGTGATGGAATGTCTAGAATGTCCGAAGAAGTGCGGTAGTCTGCGATATGCTGAACGGCAACCACACCAGGTGGGGAGGTTGAGGCTATTGAGGCAAAAGGTGTGGATGACAAAGGTTCCAGGGTAGAGTGGGGGATTGTTATTGAGGAGGTGTCAACGCTACCTTGTGTCACTCGAGCAGTGATCGAATCCCGGGAAGTGACAGGATTGCGAAAGTTTTTAATGGCTGTCTGATGAGCAGAGGGGAATGACTCTGGAGCACATATATCGATATCAAGCGGTGGCACATCCGTGAGGCTTTCATCAACATGGCGTGAGGGGGGTACGAATGGGGAAGGCACAACGGGACTGACAAGGGAGGCAGGGGCTAGCACAGCGTTATCGTGCAGGACAGTGCGAGCAAAGGTTGTAGAGGCAGAGTCGTCATGGATGTGAGCTGTCGAGCCCAGATGATGACCAGGGACGTTACACAATGGATACGAAGATGGTTGAGACAGAATCAGGGCTAGATCGCTAGTGGAGGTGGAGAATCGTGTTGGGGCAGAACTAGCATCTTGATGCAGGGTAATGTAAACATTGCAAATCGGTCCAAGGATATACCGCGCGGTCGTCTCATTGTCACCATTCTGCGCTTGGAGAACAATATGATTCCAGAGTGCACAGAAATTGTGCCGCAGTTCGCGCGACGTATCTTGTACATTGAACTTTGAAGCTGCCTCTAGAATCTCAGAGAACCCATGCGTTGGCCAGGACCATTTCCAGTAATGACGAAATTGCTGGCGAGTGATGTGGATCAAAATGGCAAGTGACAAGTTGTCACCATATGTGGCGTAATCTCGAAGGACAGACTCCGGGGCACCCAATGCATTGGAGGCGAGAATAAACCAAGAGTCATCGCGTGGTCGTACTCGTGCGACAATCATGGAGATAGTAGCTTGTGCATCCCAAAAACCGTCTTCGTCCTTGCTACTGTCCCAGCGTCTTACGATCTGCACAACTTCGGCGGAGATCGGGCCTCTATATTGGTATCTGGACAAAATACTGTCAATGACGCCGAACGCCGTATGAGTGGATCGATCGATAGCCTTCGCGACTATTACAGCCCGCCGGTTTTTGACAGGCTCAGGTAGCAGATCAGATGAGAACGTGCGCCCCAATAATCCCATCAATGCCATCGAAAGTTTCTCCTTTTGCCCTACAGTGAGACTGGGAAGAGGATCATCGACAACTTTCGAGTTGCGGAAACCGGGTAAGCCAGAAAAGAAGCGCTCCAGCTCGTGGTCTTCGTCCAAACTGTCGAACGTCCACAGGAATACGCGAGTATCTATCCCCGATAGTGAATTCAAAGCAGTTTCCTCGGCTGTCTTCAGCATGCCCTGCACAAGAAGTTTGCGATAACTTTTCTCCAAGCGAAAAAAGTGATGGTAGATTCCATCACTAAAATAGTCCAAATAAGCGAGCCTCCGAAGCACCCGAAATATGACAAATGATATTCCAGTAACAATGTGCCACACCGGCAATGAGAGTGGGGTGTAATACGGGCTATCATGACGAAAGATTGGGATGAACGTGATGCATCCGTACAGGGTCGTGCAAACGCCAACCCATGACAGCACCAAGTTGAAGATTGTGAGATTAACGTTGCAAAGGAACACAACCAGACCGGAAAAGAACAGGAATAGTGAAACATGTAGTAGCGTGGGCAATGCTTCAACTGCCCACGGAAGGAGAAACTTCTCGACGCCTTCAGCAAAGAACGTACGGATCCGAGCTCGCTTGTGCGGACTGTAACGTGGCTGAGTGACCCTGAGGTACCTTCGGGCCCACTGCTGTAACAAGGTCGCGAGCAGAGCACAGGTAAGACTGATCACCAAGCTCAAGAACCAAAGTGAATTTACCCAAACTGCATAGTTTGGTGGGGAGAATGTGGGTGGAGAAGGGAGAGAACTCGGAGTGTTAGACCTATTCGGGTCGGAAACAGACTGATAGATATTTGCAAGGTAGAAGTTGGAGGTGTCCTGTGGATTAGGTCGAATGTCCTGAATTGACACTGAGATCAACGATGCAACGGAAGCAGAGAATAAACCGGTCTATAGGAGATGGGTCTGTGAAGCAGTACACAGCATTAGAAGATAGTGACGGACAAATATGAGAATCCCGTCAGCGTCCGCTTTCCATCCTTCGGCCATCTTCTTGTCTTCTTCCGCAGCCATTTCCGAATACATTGAAAAAATTGGTCCAGAGCCATCGAAGAAGTTAGATACACCGTGCAATTCTTGGTTCTGCGCGGACCGGGGTGGGTATTGTCCGTCACCTATTTGAGCAGCAGGGATAAGCGAGAATGACAAGGATAGTCATGCGAGGGTAAGGTACCTGTACCAAGCCCTGCATTGGGTTCGTACATTGAGGACTGGTGCGAGTCGATTATGGAGAGTACTATGTGGTGGGGTGGGATGTGTTGCAGCCAAAGTGACCGCCCTTCAAGTGAGCCAGTTGACAGTCGTTAAACACGAAGGGAACTCAGGCAATACAGTACAGTAAGTTGCAGTAACTTATTCAAGTTGTACTAAGGTACTATACAGCACTGTACCAGCGATCTTGTTTGGCTCTATTGTGTTAGTTGAGATCTTTACAGTAGTAGATGCTGCCGGACAGCCTTGCTCAGCAGATTCGTCATGACTTGCATTGCTCAGCTCTGTTTTGATAGGGCTGTGCCAAAGTTTTTGTATTTCTCTTGTGCACCGAACATGCACAGGCCCAAATACATTTTCACGCATTCTTCACAGTAAGCCGAGGGGATCCTTCCTTTCACATCCTAGTCCATCCCATCTCGTCCTCATTTCATATTCTCATCCATCCGTCCTTCCACTCCTCTACTCCCTCCTTCTCATCTCTTACGTTCCACCACAACATATTTTTGCCCACTCTTACCCCGTCCCGGAGCGATTCATTTACTGCTACTTCCCAACTTCTACCGCCCCCCTCTTATACCACGATGGGACATTGCGCCTCTAATACTCGAGAAGTTGATGAGAGAGCCCGCTTTCACTCAGATTTGATAGACCGTCAGATCGAGGAGGATTTTAAGAAGTATAAGCGAGAATGCAGGATATTGCTACTTGGTATGTATTCTCCGCTGCCTCCCTCCCATTTCTCCCCCCATAAAAACGTGAAATTTATTTCATCGACCAATGATGCATTCCCGTGGCGTTCTGTTGCAATATTTTCATAGAGGAATCGTTCTTTGGGTTGATTCCCGATTGTCGCATTCGTTTTCAAGTTGTCCCCAGTATATGCACATGTAAGCTCAACCATTCTTTGCTTAGGTTCTGGCGAGTCCGGAAAGTCAACAATAGTTAAGCAAATGAAGATTATTCACCAGAATGGTTTCACTCCCGAAGAGATTCTCGCTTTCCGACCAATCGTATGGAAAAACCTCCTCCAGAGCGCCAGCGGTGTTGTCCTTGCCTTAGCCAGATTCAACCTCGAGCCTATCACCGTCACCAACAGAGTACGCCGCCACCTCCTTTCTCCCACCTCCTTTTCATATTGGTCTTGTCCATCTTTTTCAGGCGAATTGCGAACGTATCTTGGCGTATCAGCTCGCCACCGATGATCCAGATTTCTTCTTCAGCCCTGGCATCGCCCGAGCTATTCAAGACTTATGGGCGGACGAGATCATTCCCACGTTAATGAATTATTCGTCGAATTTCTACCTGATGGATAGCGCCGCTTAGTGAGTCCCTTTGCCCAAGATTGAATAGAAAAAACACCATCGGAAGCAGATCAAGAGTTTCCTCTACGTAATGCTGTCCTTTGGCTTCCTTTCTGTCTACTCGTGCAACTGTCTCGATACCCGCCGTGTACGCTTGCTTACTTTATGCATCTGCAGCTTTTTTGCGGAAGCAAATCGGATAGCGGCTAGCAATTATCTTCCATCAACAGAGGATGTCCTGCGGGCACGTTCAAAGACGACCGCAATCACCGAAACTCGGTTTCCCATCGGCCAGCTATCAATATATATGATCGACGTTGGCGGACAGCGGTCAGAGCGTAAGAAGTGGATTCACAATTTTGAGAGCGTCACAAGTATCATCTTTTGTACTGCATTGTCGGAGTATGATCAAGTCCTTCTCGAGGAGAGGGACCAGGTGCGTGAATGTATTCAGATCACCATCTCACCGACTGACGGATTGAAGAACCGAATGGCGGAGTCTCTCGTCCTCTTCGAATCGGTCGTCAACTCACGGTGGTTCTTGCGTACATCGATCATCCTCTTCCTAAACAAGATCGACGTATTCAGGAGGAAGCTCCCTAAGGTGCGCTTTCCTTTGACGTCTTCGCGTTTCGGTCTCCCCTGACCTGGCATCTCACAGATTCCCCTGGACCATTATTTCCCTGAGTATACTGGCGGCGCAGACGTCAACAAAGGCGCCAAATATATCCTTTGGCGTTTTATGCAAGCGAACCGCGCACGACTGAACGTGTATCCACAGTGCGCCTACCCTTCTCATTTGATTTGCCGACTTTTTTGTGGCTTAATGAACTTAATGTAGTATCACGCAAGCCACCGACACGTCTAATATCAGATTGGTCTTCGCCACGGTGAAAGAGACAATCTTACAGAATGCACTCAAGGAAAAAGGTATCTTATGATACTCAGCAATCGCAGTTTCCTTAGTTCCAACTATTCCTCCTGTACTATATCTATGCGCTAACTTGTTTTCGTGACTTACACCCCGCAATGTCTCCATATATCTACCTCATTTCGCACACACCCATTTATCGCATCTTCATTTTACGACCCCCCCTTCCTCGTCTCTTCCACCTTGTCCCGCATTGCTTCGCGCATGCTATTTGTATGCTTGCTGTGCTGAGCGACCGACCCGCGCGGATGGCCAGGCAAAGGGCGCACACGAAGCGGGCGGCCCCAACCCATCGGAAACATGCTCAACGGTTTTCATCGTTGCACCTACACCCCTCTCCCCATTCCTACGTCGACGCCCACTCTTCCCCTCTCGTGCCAGAGGGTTAGTATATATACCTACGAGCGGTGCCATTACACGGCGCAGACGTGCTCCTCGTGATGTCTCCAACTCTGCCATCGCTCCCGCTACTCGACGCTGAGACGTCGTGTAGGAAGCACATGACGCAGCTCAACCACACGCCCGCCGACGCCGAGAAGCTCCACAAACTGGTCGGTGGTGCAGTCGTGTTCAAGTTTCTGCCATCGTACCGTCTGGGCAGTCTCGCTGCACGTGGGTTCGGTCTCAAAGAGTGCGCCGCGATGTGCCCAGGGATAGGGATCGTGCTTGCTAACGGTGGTCTCGCCTGGTGGGCCGTGGCAGGACGTCAAGAACATGCGCACTCTTCTTCCCTCGCATTCTCCACCCCCCGCTCAACTCAACTCATATTTGAATAGTTTGACTCGCTTGTACAAATGTTCGGCGGTTTCAACGTGCAAGAGGCCAGGGCGTACACCGAGTACGTCCGCGCGGCGCGTGAAAGGAAGAGGCGACTATGCCGATGCAGGCGCTGGACCACGCAACGGGGTATCTGCTCGCGTTCAACATTGCCGTGGCGCTGTGAAAGACCGTGTTCGTACATCCCCTGTGTGTCCCCACATGCGGCGCGTCGTTCTTGACGCATGAGCGAGCAGGAGGACGGGTCGTGGCGCGTGTGCGTCTCTGAGCGCGGCGCTGCTATGGATCCGGCGCACTGGCAACCTTTTATCATCACGTACGGAGACTTTAGCCCTCCTCGGAACCTCCTTTCGTCTACGCTGCCTAAAGTAGTACGTAGGTTACAGTTCGCATATACTATATTCTCTCGGAGACAACAAATCTGTCAAAGGGTGCTGGGGCAAAGGGGCGTGGAACCATCAGATTGAAGGCTTCTCATTGGTTCATGTCTGCAGCTGAGCGGTACCAGAAACTCCCGAGTTGCACCCGTGTGAACTCCTGATTACAGCTGAATCCAAAACAGGGGGCCCCTTGCCTCTGAACACAGGACAGCGGATTTCCAAACTTAGACATCGGGGTTCATAGTTAAGTATAGTTTGTAATTTTGGGAATTTGTTACCTTGCATAATTGGTAGTTATCAAATAGTTACAGGGAAATCAAATAGTTATCCAGCGATGGTTGAGACGGCACGCAGCCAGGGCCCTTGCAAAGTTTAGGTTATCTCACACTTATCGCCCATTGCGGAGTGTTGTCTCCTCCCTTTTCCCCCTCCACTGAGTCTCTGGTTGATGAGCTTGTGCGCGTCACCTGCTCCTTCTGCTCATATCTTGCCTGCCCTGCACAAGACCCTCGAAGTCAGCACCCTGTGTAACAATGCGAATGCCGCGTGGAAGGATGGGCTCGTGGGAGTGGTCATGTCGCAGAGATGGCGGTGCCCATAATGGTGATACCCCTACTCTCTCCCTGGCTGACGACAACACAATTTTTACAGTTTTCAGTCACCTCCTGTAATTTCCCAGTGCTCCCTCACTCTCTGCCCACATTCTCACACGTTCCCCCACTCTGCACGCTCCCTAAGCACCGCTTTCCCACACTTTACCTCTTACCTGCACTTTCTGCGCTTTCCTGTATTTCAGTCATCCCCCTTGTACCCTTTGCATTCCCCAGCATGCTGCACTTGTACGCGGCCTTAGCGACTCAAGGACAATGCATTCCCAACTGAGTTGGCCCTTTTTGCAAAGTTACGTGCTGTGCAGAAGCGTGCGTGACCGCTTCCGACTGTTTCTGACTACCCAATCCAGTAGGGCTCCATATAGCCCACCATTTCTATTCCCGAGTTCACCGCACTTGTACGCATTTCACCAAATTTGATACTGACATGCCGGCAATTGTGCTGGCCCTATATACAAAGCCCCATGCCACGCAGAGGCCTGTGAGACCACGTTTGTTGCTTCACGCCCCCTCAAATTCTGCGCGCCTTAGACACGTTCCCTAACAATCAGGGAAGGTTTAGGGTATCAACGCAAGTGATGACGAAGTCGGAAGTTCAGTTTTAGGAGTACTTATTATGTTCTACCTAGTCCTGGACAAAATCGAAGTTTTTGGTACAGTAATAGTGGTGCCTTGAAAAAACCCACCAAATTTGTGCTGTGCATAGGCTGCGTGTTTGGCGGTGGTGCCCTCTCTGGCATCAGCACACCATGGTTAATAATTTTCATATTTTTCGTCTGTGGATTGATAACTTTCATTTTTTAATTACTACAAATAATTTCTCGTGGGAAGAAACCCCGGCATGGTTATCAAACTACTTTTCGGACTCAGCCTGTACTCGTAAAGTGGTCGCGAGGGGCCCCCTGTTTTGGATTCAGCTGTAGAGTTGGCGTCGAGCTTAACTCAGCCTGCGTCGACTCGTGGCAACACTGAGACTATACCCGGGTCAACCTACAATACTGTTTGGCTCTGTTGTGTCAGAGTAAGGTAGTTGCACAGCTTTGTTCGGCAGATTCGTCATAACGGTAATTCTGTTTGATGGGGCTGTACTTGGGGCTGTGCCAAAGTTTCTCTGTTCCTCTTTTTTTTTGGTAGATGCGTGCATCGAACTGGCCCCTAATATGCTGCAACGCATTCTCTCCGCCGAGCAGACCCTTTACACGCAATCCAATCCAATCCGTCCTTTCCCTCTTCTAGTACATTTCGTCCCGTCCTCGCCATCCCCTTCACATCCCTCCGTTCTTACACTCCTTTACTTCTCCCATCTCTCGCGTTCCACCAAACAATATTTTCGCCCGCTCTTACTCCGTCTCAGAGCGATCCATTTACCGCTACCTTACTAGCCTCCCACGATGGGGCATTGGCCTCTAATATCGAAAAGCTGAAGAGAGAGCCTG
>WTXK01000712.1:0-21720 GCA_025769895.1 Lactarius psammicola
TCCGTTCTCGTCCCGCACGCGCTCGATATTTACCGCCCAGAGGATCCTTGCCACATAGATAAATAGGGACTCGTCGAGGAGCTTTCCTACGCAAGCCGCCGCCCAAAACCGTAAGAGAGTGCCCTTCCTGAATTGGGTCCATGGGCCCTGACGTCAGCCCCCGCGTTCGTTGAGGAATCGTTCCGGCCTAAATTCGTCCGCGTCGTCTCCGTATACCGCGCGGTCGTGGTTGCATTGCCAGATATTTGCAATGCATGCGTGCCCTTGGGAATATACATCCCTTCATACCAGTCCTCACCTTTCGCGACGTGAGGTATTCCTAGTGGTATAACGGGCCGCCAACGAAGAGTCTCCTTGACCATCGCATGTATGTACGAAGGTGTGGAGCGTCGGAGAATGTCGGGAGGCGATCACGGCCGACGACAGTATCGAGTTCAGCTTGGGCGCGGCGTTGTGCCTCGGGGAAGGCCACCATGGCCAGGACCCACCAGCTCAAAACGGATACCGTCGTTCCATAGCCACCAGCGCTGTAACGCACTCAATTTTCATTTTCCTCTCATGATCGAGAACAACGTCTACTCACTACATCGTCCCAGCAAGAAATGCCATTTCTGACTCGGTTAAGAGGTTGCGGTCGGCATCCCGTATCAAGGAGGCGCAGAAACTAGGACGGGTCCCACCACTTGCCTATCTGTCTGTCAGCAAGGCCGTGCACTGTGTACGCCGTGATCGTACGTACCAAATCGCCTCGGACACGATTCAAAAGACGCTGGAACATTTCGTGGTGCTCAGCGGCATGTTGCAAGCCTTCCCTCTTCCATTTTGCAAATCTAGTGTCCACTTACGGGTCAGTATTACCAAGGGATCTGCGAGTAACTCTATATATGACCTCTCTGGAATGTACATCATCCAAAAATAAATCAACTAGGAAATTTCCAGGCATTGCGGCATAAGCGACCCGTTTATTGTAGTTATCGATTCTCTGATGGTTGTGTCGTGTTCCGATATGAGCGTTGGATAGTCGTACAAGATGGACATAATTGTGGAAGTCGAAGTTCGCTGAAAGTGCTTTATGCGATCGCTACTGGGGGAGTTGGTCAGGAGTGCCGAAACCAAGAGGATTGCCTCCTTCGTAAGAATTGGATAAAATTTCAGTACTGCCTCCTTGCTGAGAGCTACCTGTGCTGCACGCCGTTGGCGACGCCAGCTGTACCAGCACTCATGCGTTAATACCGCATGATTGTACGGTGCTTAGCCTAAGACTTACGGCGCTGTGTAGTTCATGAACGCCATCCCAAGACCTTTACTGAGAATTTCCTGT
Organism: Lactarius psammicola; assembly: GCA_025769895.1. NCBI lineage: Eukaryota > Fungi > Basidiomycota > Agaricomycetes > Russulales > Russulaceae > Lactarius > Lactarius psammicola. The sequence continues at coordinate 1,322 of WTXK01000712.1, forward strand.
GCCATAATGAATCGTGGTCTGTCAGAATAGTTATTCGAACGACGCTCAAGAAGTTCGACGGCAGGTTTAAGGCTGTTGAGCACGATCGTAGGTGATCCCATGGCATCGAGGTACATAATTTCTCCTACAGCCCCAATCCTTGGGTTTTAGAACCCCCCAGCGAACTAGTAGCTGCTCACCGAAGCGGTCCTTGCAATCTTTCGAGAATAGCCAGTTCTTATCTAAGAGCTGGAGGACATTTCCAATGATTGGCGTGCGTCGCGGGCTTGGGGGTAGTTTTCGCCATGGGCTCCTGGCATACGACACCGCGAATACGATAAACAGAGCGAGAAGGATGCCCATCACCAGGGTCCTGTCCTCCAAGATCGATTTAATAATGGTTTCCTTCATAAGGCTCAGCGGAGTAGATAAATTGAGGGGGTTTGACGACGCGAGCGGGAGCAGGTAATTTGGAGCGAGTCTGTACTTGATGAGGACGTTTCCTTCGGTCGGTGATGGTACAGGCGCATAGGTCGAGGCTTCATGGGCACCTACTAGGGGCCAGCCCATACACTTCTTTAGACCACTTATTCGTGGAATGACGCGAGGTTCCATCGGAGAGATTCGCGTGGACTATGGATGTTGCGGCGGAAAGGGGGAGGGGAGTTGGAGCCAGTGCGAAGGCCATATTTCAGTAAATAACGGCCCTAACAGGAGTTGCCCGAAGGACGAGGAATGGAAGGGGTACTGTAAGCTGGGATTGAGTATAGTAATGACGAATTGGGAAGCGAAATTCTGCCCTATTTGATAACAAACTGCCGTAAGTTCCACGGCCAGAACGCTAGTAAGTAATTGCACTTTGAGACACGTTGTGGCCTTCTCTTTGACCTCGAACCACAGACGAAATTCGACGATTGGACTTGAGTCGTCTGGATACACTGGAAGCCGTCGTGTTACACCTTCAGCGAATCAGAGTCTCGCCAATATTGAACGACGCTTCTGGAGAATGAAGCGTGAGAATACATTAATATAAAATTGGTCGGCTACGAGGTAAGAGTTATTCTCGGTACGGGGCAGAAGCGAGATGATGACCGCTCACCGCTTCCCGAAGCCGTAAAGTGCTGAGCCCACCGTTGCACGTAATCGCGGGCCCCCAAGTGACCACTGGCAAAAGCTCAGGGGCATGATGCGGTGTTCGCCGTTCCATTGCCATGTAAGTACGTACGATTACCTTCCTTACACGCTCCGATCATACTGATCGTCGGGCTCTTCTATTTTACTTCACCATCCAAGGCCTGGACTGGACTATCGCTGGACGCATTCCAAAGAACCCAAGTTTTCTGCCAAGCATTCCAAATACAAGCGTACATTACAGTAAGGACGACCTCGCCACCTTCGTCGCCCCTGTCCCTTTTCTTACCGTTCTTATCATTACTCTTGCTTGTACTCTCGCGCTACAAAGAGCTCTACTTCTAATATACACAAGGTTCACGTTTCCATCTGGTCTCGATTGAGTGTAGTCGACGTCATCGCTGACTTCCACGCCACTGGCATAGAGTAAAGCAAGGAGCAAAGATCCAGGGTTCATATTGTAGCAACAGCGTCCCATGTACGACTGTTAGGTACGCACGTGTTGTGCGTGAGGGCGAGCGACCATGGGACGCTATCTGGGGTAGGAAATAATCGCTTACTTACGTCATATCCATTACCCATCCTACCTCGGGTCACCGGCATGTATTCCAAATATTGAAATCAAGCAGCCTGAGCATTTGGTGATGACGCTGCGGCATTTCATTCAAGAAAGACCACACGAGACTTCTACTATTCATGAAAACTCAAAATTATAAAGGTTCAAGCTCAAGTGCTAAGTACGATTCCACGTAACCGGCGCGGCCCCTTTGAATAGCTACAGTGGATGCGCAAGTGAGAGTTTCGTAAGGATTTCCATCCCCTCAGCGCGGTACGTGTCTCGCGTTATAGTTCTGTTCAATATGTTGGTAACTTGACTATCGACGAGTGTCATTGATCGCCGCGACGAGGTGGTATACCGCGACCATCGTGGGCTCAATGCGCCATTGGGGTCCAGGTTCGTGACAAAGTGGATTAGGTAGTCCGTCAGGTCTCCCCCGCCATAGGCGTTCAAAATATCGGACGCGTGAAACGAACCGAGTATAGGCAATGACTTCAGGCGCTGGTTTACTGTGTGAGAATAAACGTGAGTGGAAGGGACAATGACCTGCACCCGTAAGCAGGCCCCGGAAATACGCGTGACATACAAAACGACCAAGTATTCTGCTTTCCCGACAATTCGTTCAGGAGAAAGCGCCGTGGTGCTTGGAACTCAAAGTCACCTAAGAACGAAGCAATGCGTTTGAACTGTGGGGTAAACGCATTTTGGGTACCCGTGTCGTATGGCGAACCCTGAGTGACATCCTGGGGGTACAGAGTAAGCAGCTCGTCCAACTCGGCATTTGTTACATTGGGCAGGAAGAATTCTGATATGTAATTGCGCAGCTCCGCCTCGGTCCTGCGGGCACTCTGTGATCAGTCTGATGTCTGACGTATCAAGAAGAAACTCGAGCATTTACGTGACGTTGATCTGAGAAAGGGAAAAGGCAGCCCCTTCGTCGTCGCAGTCCCCTGTGACGAACGGGATGCTCGCAACTTTCCCTTGTTGGACGAGTTTCTGGGGATTATCCGCCAGAAAAACGCCATCTACACGGGGCTGCCAGGGGAGCGCAAGAGACTGTGGGACGGTTCGTCGTTGGCCGCTATGAAGCTCTCACGAGTAGTGGGGAAGTAGACCACGCACCTGATATCCGGTGAATGACGGAGAGCTATCCATAGCGGCCTTCAGCTTCTTGTAAGGTGCTGCCCGCAGACATGCTAGGGTGTCGGAAGAGCCTGAGCAACCAGTGCGTTCAACAATGTCGTCATAATATGGTTGACCCTACAAGTTCGCTCAGAAATTGAGTGAATCTGCAGCACATCTCCCTACATGAGTGATGTCACCAATCGACTTGGGCGACCCGGACTGCATGAATCCTGCGCGGAAAAGACCTTCGGTGTTTCCACCGTTTGCCAACATATGAAGTGATATCGAGATTGAGCCAGCGCTTTCACCCCAGCTGAAAGATGTCAGCAGACTCCGCGGTGAGGGGCCACTTCACTCACAGCGTCACTTTCGACGGATCACCACCAAATGCGTGAATGTACTTCTGTACCCAACGAAGTGCCAGACGCTCTATAAGGCCGGATGTTACAACGGTGATTATGCCGACTGCCTGAATGCTCACGATCCCACAGCCCAAGATTCCCTACGCCAGCATCTTTGACTTCTTGGCTGGCCAGGAACCCGAAGGCTGGGAAGGCGTTAATTTGTCTAGAGAAAAACAACTTGAGGGGCAGACGCACCCGAAAGGCTGAAATGGGGATCAGGGTCCCGCGAAGAACGATTTATGTTGTGCTCACTCACCGATAGTTCATGCTGACGTAGATCACTGGCTCCTTCAGCGCAATTGAGCGCCTCACTATGACATCACCATCATAGCTTTTCATTCTTTAATTTCCCAAGAAACGAATGATGGAAAAGTGACCGTACATCGTTGATGATCCGAATTCGAAACCACCTGTCAGGCAATCAACTATGTTAGTGAAGGCGATAGGTCAAAGACATTCCGTATGTATCACCTCCATATATCCACTTCCAACCGAGTTTTTACTATTAGCACGAGTGACAGGATACCATTCACAAGGCACATACCACTACGACAGGGAGCTTTGAATGATGATTGACCTGGGACGGTGCAACGACATTGAGAGTCAAACCTACAACTATGATCAGAATTGCTCTCCGTCTGGTGCGGAGCCGAGCCCCCACAACTTGAATGGTCTCCTCACAGTCTTCGCCGTCTAAAACCGTGGCTGTTCCGTTTCCAAAGAGTCTCTCGACGAACTCGAGCGTCTGTTGAGGTAACCCGTTCGGAATCGCAAGCGCAATTGCTTGTTGGGGGCACGAAAGACCGAACGCAGTAGCATTGTGTGTACCAGAGTAAGGGCAAAGTGCCTGGGGAAGACGGAGGCGCAGGTCGCCAACTCTGTCGATGAAGGCCAGTTTCGGTGGGTCAGTCAAGGAGAACGGGAGCTAAACCGACATAAACTACGAACGGTGGTTGCGCGAAGGGGATGCCGAGGAACTTGTTCACGCCGTCGGCCGTTGTCCCTATGAACGTGCCCCCGTCAAGAGTGACGTTAGGAAAAGTAGCATCTGTTGCAGGAGTAGCCAAGACTATAGCAGCTGCGACGCAGACGGTAACGAGCGCTGCCCGAAGAAAGGCCATTATCGCCAGAGAGAACAATTGGTGAGTTCCAAGGGGGACCTCTGAGCAGCGTCATGAGAAGGAGCATAGTCTTTAAGTATGTGCATTTTCTCCCAGACTTGGACCGGGAACACAAATCGACTACCATCAGGAAGGCATCGGGGGAAATAAAGACTGCCTTGGATGGATGGCGAAGTCAGATTCCCTCATCTGGAGATAGTGATCGTCGGGATTACAGCTGGCGGGGAATTTCCCCGATAGACCCGAACGTATCCAGGCCCCACAGGTTTACAGTGTAAGAGACCTTCAAGTTCCCTGCCGTGCAGAACAAGCTCAGCCTATTACTATATTTGTCCCGCTCCAAGAGGAGTGCAGTTGGGTGCTTGTTTGGGTCTGTCGTTTCTTCGCCAGCTGAATCGCAGATTTGCTTTTGGAGTCGCGAATACACCGAAACTTAAAGATCGCATAAACCTTTCTGAAAATGGGGTAGGAAAAACGCCACAAAATAGCCAAAATGGATCAAAACCCGAAAACCCAACAATTTGCTTCACACGTTGAATCCCAGAGGCATTCCCGTTCCCATGCTTTTTTCTTGACGCTAAGCGTGTACGACGACACCATCAACTTCGATGCGTCATATATCCTTCGGGTCAGTGAATTGATCTATTTTCTGTGCGACAGCTTCCATCTCAGCTTCCAAATCTTCTAATCGCCGACACGTCAAAGCCCCACATTGCTCATCCCCTTTTGCGCCTCCTCGGGCCCTTTACATGTGACCCCACCCCCCCACCTCAGCGTCGCCTTTGGTGCGACACCTCTTTGCGCCCTCCCACCCTCCGCCCATCGCTTGTGCATACCCCACCTATACACGTCCACGCGTCCTGTGTTGAAATTAGTTAACCTCCCTTTGTATCGGTCACCCCATCTTGTTACGCCGGCGGGCGAACGAGCGAGCGGAAACCACAGTATGCTATCTGTGAATCTCTGACTGACACCTTTACATTGAGATTCGCGCGGGCTGTGGAAACCGTAACTAGTTTGATCTAATGTCAGCAGGATTCGCCTTGTCATCAGCGGATCTTTAAATATCTTTACCTTTACCAGTCCTCCTTGGGAAGGGGGAATTTCTTCTTAGATTGTTCGGATTAGCACGCGCGACTCCCATGTGTTTACGCATTTATTTACCCTTCACTGTACTTATCTTGTACGACCGGCCTTGTACTAGTTTACTGCCCCAGAATAAAATGGTTCAAAAAAAAAAACCGTAACCAGAAAAAGTCGGTGTGGCGAGGGCCGATCATGGAAAGATGTACATATTGGGCTAAGATTGAACACCTTTCTACCGTTCTACCTCAGAGCCACATAGTCCAAACATCGAAGTCCAGTAGCATATGGCGGTGACACCGCGGAATTTCAAAAAAGAAAGACCACACAAGACTTCTACTATCCATGAGAAAACATATTATGAAGGATCAACATTCCAGTCCTAAATTCGGTTCCACGTAACCGCAGCCCCTTTAGATGGCCTACAGCGGATACGCAAGTGAGAGTTTCGTAAGGAATTCCATCCCCTCAACGCGGTACGTATCTAGCGTTATGGTTCTGTTGGTCACTTGACTATCGACAAGCGTCATTAATTGCCGCGACGAGGTGGTATACCGCGGCCACTGTGGGCTCAATCCGCCATTGGGGTCCAGGTTCGTGGCAAAGTGAATTAGGTAGTCCGTCAGGTCCCCCCCGCCATAAATGTTCAGAATATCGGACCCGTGAAACGAACCGAGTACAGGCAGCGACTTCAGGCGCTTGCTTACTGTGTAAGAGTCGACATGTGAGTGAGGGGGGGGAACAATGACCTAGCACGCATCAGAGGGGAAACAACACGTGCGACGTACAAAACGACCAAGTATTCTGCTTTTCCGACAAGTTATTCAGGAGAAGGCGCCGTGGTACTTGGAACCCGACATCGCCCAAGATCGAAGCAAGGCGTTTGAATTGTGGGGTAAACGCATTTTGAGTACCTGTGTCGTATGGGGAGCCCAGGGTAACATCCTGGGGGTACAGCGCAAGTAGCTCATCCATATCGGCATCCGTTGCGTTGGGCAGGAAGAATTCCGATAAGTAATTTCGCAGCTCTGCTTCGGTCCTACTCTGTGATCAGCTCGACATCTGACACGCCAAAAAAAGAAAAACCCGAGCATTCACGTGATGTTGGGCTCAGAAAGGGCAAAAAAAGTCCCTTCATCGTCGCAGTCCCCTGTGACGAACGGGATCGTCGCAACTTTCCCTTGTAAGACAAGTTTCTGGGGACCATCCGCCAAAAAAACGCCATCAGCACGGGGTTGCCAGGCGAGCGCAAGAGACTCAGGAGTGGTCTGTTGGCCACTACGAAACCTAGAGCTATCGATAACGGCCTTCAGCTTCTCGTAAGGTGCCGCCCGCAGACACGCTAGGGTGTCAGAAGAGCCCGAGCAATCGGTGCGTTCAACGAGGTCGTCATAATATTGTTGACCCTACAAGTTCGCTTAGAACTAAGCAAATTTGCAGTACAGTCTCTTACATTAGTGATATCACCAATCGGCGTGGGCGACCCGGATTGCATGAATGCTGCGCGGAACAGGCCTTCGGTTTTCCCGCCGTTTGCCAACATCTGGAGTGATACTGACATTGAGCCAGCACTTTCACCCCAGCTGAAAGACATCAGTAGGCTCCGCATTTTAAACTAAGGGGTCACTTCGCTTACATCGTCACTTTCGACGGATCACCACCAAATGCGTGAATGTACTTCTGTACCCAACGAAGTGCCAGACGCTCTATAAAGCTAGATGTTACGAAGTTGAGTATGCAGATTGACCGAACGCTCACGATCCCACAGCCCGAGATTGCCTACTTTGGCGTCTTTAACTTCTTGACTGGCCAGGAACCCGAAGGCTAGCAAGGGGCTAATTTGTCTAGAGAAAATCAATTCGAGAGGCAGACACACCTGAAAGGCTGAGAAGAGGACGAGGGTTACGCAAAGTCATGAAGAACAACTAACTTAATGTTGTGGCTTACCGATAGTTCATGCTGACGTAAATGACTGGCTCCTCCAGCGCGATTGAGCGATTCACTATGACACCGCCATCGTATCTATGTATTTCTTTAAATTTCCCAGGAAACGGATGATAGAAAAGATAAATGTGACTGTACTGGGTTGATGACCCTATTACGAATCTACCTGTGAGGCAATAAATTGTGTTAGTGAGAGCAAAAGCTCAAAGACATTGTGTGCGGCTCACCTCCATATATCCACTTCCAAAGCGGGTTATTACTATTAGCACAGGTGATAGCTTATTAATCATAGAGTACGCACCACTACAACCGGGAGTTTTGAACCATGTCTGACCCGGGATGGTGCAACGACATTGAGAACCAAACCTACAACCATCATCAGAATTGCTCTCCATGGGGAATGGAGCCTCCACAATGGCCTCCTCACAGTCTTCGCCGTCTAGAATTGTGGTACTGGAGCCGAGCAAGAGGATATCGAGCGTCTCTTGAGGTAACCCGTTCGGAATCGCAAGCGTAGTCGCTTGTTGGGTGCACGAAAGACCGAACGCAGTAGCATTGTATGTACCAGAGTAAGGGCCAAGCGCCTTGGGAAGACGGAAGCGCAGGTCGCCAACTCTGTTGGTGAAAGCCAGTTCGGCGGGTCAGTCAAGGAGAACAGGGAGCTAAACTGACGTCAACTAATACGGACGGTGGTTGCGCGAAGGGAATGCCGAGGAACTTGTTTACGCCATCGGCAGTTGTTCCTATGAATGTGCCTCTGTCAAGCTTGACGATAGGACGAGTAGCACGTATTGCAGGAGCGGCCAAGACCGTAGCAGTTGCGGCGCAGATGATAACAAGAAATCCTCGAAGAAAGGCCATGACCGCCAGAGAGAACAATTGGCGAGTTCCAAGGAGGACCTTTGAGTAGCGTTATAAGAAGGAAATTTGTCTTTGAGTAAGTATGTCTCTCCCTGACTCGAAGGAAGGCGCTTTTGGTTGTACCAAGCAGCTGGCCTGATACTAGTAGCTGATCCGAGGAGTGCCTGATGACCGCAGTTAGCTATAGACTTGAAACTTTAAGGAAAAGGACTTGGAATGTTGAGTGCTGCACAGGGTTAAGTCCTGTGACCTACATAGCTTACATGCGTTGTATGGGCGTCGTCCTTGGCATCATCACTCAGTAAATGGTCTCTTTGTTTGAGCCGGTGGAGAATTGACGCCTACATTTCCCTTGGCGGTACTTCTATGATACGCACAGGAAAAGAAGTGGGATGGGAGGAATACGAAACAGAGACTCACTGCAGGCCCGGTCAAGGGCTCAGTAGTACCCCGGGCCCGGGAATCCACCCCAATCTCAGGCTCCGAATCACGACCTCAGATCCTTATGTCCTCCTTGTGTTGAGGTGGCTCCCTTCATTGGTACTAGAGCGGTAACTCGGAGTCCAAAACTGTCGGGACAAGTAGAGTCCTGACCCCGGAGGAAACCATTCTCCTGGCCAAATTTCATGCGGCCCGCGACTCGAACCCCACATATTTGAAGTGATGGTGTGTATAGAATGGCCCGGAAGCGAGAGTGTGCAACGAATTGGTTTACAGTTTACATCATGTCAGTGGAAGCGTTGGACTCCTTCGCCATGCTGAATTTAAAGAAAATCCAAATTCAAGGGGTTATCGATTATCTCCGCAAGTAAGCGCCACCATCACGTCAACTATGACTCGGAGTGGACTCATAGTTGATCAAAGAAGAACAACACCATACACTAAGAGCTTCAATTCGTATGTGAGTCACACGCATTGTATGGGCATCGCCCTTGGCATCACCACACAGTAAATGGTTCTTTGGAGCTGTGGAAATCTGACGCCTACTTTCCCCTTGGCGGTATTTCTATTTACAGGAAAGAAGGAGGGATGGGAGGGAGGAATACGAAACAGACGTAACTTGTTCAGTATCCTGGGCCCGGGCCGGGAATCCGCCCTGTCATGTACGTAAGCTCTATGGCCGCCATCTCGGATGTGATCCTTATTCGACGCTAACTCGAACTTGCAGGTGTGAGGGATAACTATGTTATAACTCCGATTATGCAAGATAAATCATATTTCGAGAATCTCACGCTGTACTTAACTATGAACCCAGCTCATGGGGCCTACTGGAGTGGATCTAGCTGTAAGGAAACCATTCTCCTAGACAAATTTCAGGCGGCCCGCGACTCGAATCCCACAAAATAAGGGAGTGTAGTGGGAGTCTATAGAATAGCCCGGAAGCGAGAGCGTTGTACAACGTAACCAGTACAGTTCACAACGCGTCAGCGGAAGATACTCTTCACTATGCTGAGTTAAAAAATCCAAGGGGTTATCTCCGCAATGAAGCGCCACCATCACGGCATCTATGGGTGGAGTCACGGTACCGCCATCCAACACCTCTCCTCAGGCCCTCACTCAGCGCCTGGGGTCTTGCGCGTCACATCTTGAGCAATTCTTTTTCCTCTGCCAGAATCGAGAGCGCCTCGGGGAACCGAGTTTTAATCGTGCAGTCATATGAAACTGGTCTGCTGCAGCGTACAAGTCAGAATATACTCATTCATGACACAAAATCGACAATAGCGTACCAAGCTACGCCATTGTATATGAAGGAGTTCATATCGAGCGGAGTTTCTTTACCGTCTTGATCGTCGACCCGTTCAAAGTTTGAAGCCCACAGGACCGTAGCTATGAAGATGAAAAGAGAATCGTTGGCAACGTGTTTCCCAGGGCAGGCGCGCCTTCCAAAGCCGTAGGTACTATGCCCGTCGTCTCGCGCCGTTTCTGGTGGTCCCGTCACGATCTGTCCTTCGGCATCCAGGAACCGCGCCGGATTGAAGCTCGCGGCATCGTCACCATAGAACGCCGGATCGTGGTGACATAGCCAAAGATTCGGAAGGCATATAGTCCCTTTCGGAATGAACATTCCATCATACCAGTCGTCCTCCGTCGTGCTGTGGGGGATAGATAATGGGAGCGGGGGTCGCCAACGGAGAACTTCCTTGACTATTGCTTGTACATAGGGGAGACTTGAAGCATCCGAAAAAGCTGGGGTACGAGATCGACCGACGACTGCGTCCAGCTCAGCTTGCGCGCGCTTCTGTATTTCCGGTTGCGTAATCATCGCAAGTACAAACCAATTCATCGCAGTATATGTCGTCTCTGCCCCCGCAGAGCTGTGCATGGTGTTCACAGAAAACTCTTTGGCACTCATGAGTTAAGAACGCACTATAAGGATCCCACTAGCCAGGCCATTTCTTGATTGGAAAGCCCACTTCGTTCCGAGTTCTTGATGAGCGATGCGCTGACGCTCGGACGCTCTGACCCTTTGGACTGAGGGTTGAAGACTCAGTGAACCCAAATATGTGATGACATGAAGCCCAAGATACTCACAATATCCGCGCGAACATTATTAAAAAGCGCTTCGAACATATTTGTGTATTCAATGAAATATCGCTTGCCCTCACGCTTCCACTTTGCAAGGCTGACAAAGCATTCGGTATGAAAAACAAGCGCCGAATAATTGATACATACCTGTCGGGGATGTGCATCATCCAAGGAAATAGCTCAACTAGATGTGCCCCAGGTACAGCCGCCTCCGAGACGTAATCATTAAAGGCGTGGATCTCCTTGAGAGTTTTGTCATTCTCCGTCTCAAGCGTTGGGTAGTCATATAGGATGGACATGGTCTCGGAAGCCGCAGAGCGTTGGAAATGCTTCTCTCGGGCCTCGGGACTGTTGAGAAGAGCGGAAGCAAGAAGGACCGCCTCCTTGTGGAGAATTGGATGATAGTCGCGAACTGTCGACCTTGTGAGGCTCTCGTGTGCTGCACGGCGGGTCCGACGCCAGCTACAGATGATACGTTATTGTCAAATATTCTAGAGGAAAGCGATGCACCCACAGATCCCCGTATGGCATGAACGCATATAGTAAACCCCCACAAAGAATGTCATTCGCAACGATGAGGCGGGGACGGTCGGAGTAAACGTTTGCGCGTCGACCAAGGAGCTCGGCGGCCACTTTGTGGCTGTTCAAGACGACGATGGGTTGGCCCATAGCGTTACAGTACATCATCTCGTCTGGAATATACGTCCGATAAAACAAATGTCCTGACCCGCAGCAGAACTGGACATACTAAATTGTTTCTTGCAATCCTGTCCAAGCAGCCAAGTCATGTCCCGAAGCTTGGAGGCATTTCCGATGACGGGCAATCCACTGGGACCAGGGGGAACGCGGCGCCAAGGGCTTTTGGCGTACCGAACGGCCAAGACGACCGCAAGACCTACAATCAAACCAACGGAAAGTGTGAGAGGCACAGAATCGAGCGAACGAATGTCGTAGCGCAAGTGGCCCAAATGAGGAATGAAGCCCTCGCTCGTCATCTCGGGAAATCGTACCAGTAGGCCAGAAGTATAGTTAGGAGTCACTTATGGGGAAGCGTTACTTGCTCATATAGAGGGTAGGCCAAACTCTTTGGGCAGTGCCTTTTCCTAGGCCCGTTTTGTTTTTTTGTGTTTGATCTATAAATCCAGGCGCCGTTGAAGAGTTATATCAAAGAGCAAGCGCACAGTCACTGACACGCACTGCACGGGCGTCGGTCTGAGCGGCGGCGTTCTATCAGCATCATTTCGATCATAGTTCTGTATGGGCGCACCAGCTTAATCTAACAAGTCATTTTTTACATTAGGCAGTTGGTTGCGCCTCCCCGCAAAATTTGGTAGTCGTGCTCACTTGCAAGAAACCCTCTTGAAGTTGTGATAGTTGCACACCATGTCGGGTAGAGGTGAGACAGGCTCTCGTTGCGCGGTGCAGCTCGAAGTGACGATGCGCACGAACCCTGCGCAGTCCGACTGAGAAACAACTCGAGCGCTTCTCGAGCGCTTCCTGAACGTCCCCCGCGGGCCATCGGGCCGTCACTGGAGAATGGTCGATCCGGGCCCTGGTGCACATGAACAGGGACATGATGCACAGCCATAATCGGTCGACGTATCGACGAGCATCTCAGAGAGTACAGGGCACTCCCCGTTCAGGTTGTCTGGTTACCCGTGCTTGTCGGATTCAAGCATCTCCGGGGGTGAGATCGATGAGAGATGGTAAAACTCCTTTCGTCCCACGTCACCCACCCACCAACACCACACGGTGCCAAACGCCGTATCTTACCAGAGGTTTCGGTAGGCCGTGACCATGAGCAAAGGCAGTGCAGAGGCATATTCCCCAGGGCGATGGTTTCATGACCAGCAATGGCTCTACTTTATTATTATTATTGAGCCTCAAGAACGCGGGAAAGAGTCACTCACGCTGGGATTAATACGCTATGGTTGCTAATTTGGACCGAAGGTACAACGCGAAATCTGTTTCCCTATTCAGGAGCAAAGTCCCTTCCATTTCAGCATCATTTTCGACATTCTCCATGTACTCAGCAGCCTCGCAGAGATGAAGGCAGCATGAAATTTGAGGTATTAATCAGGGCCGCCTGATTATGTCAAAGTTCACGCCGAGGCTTGGGGGGCTAAATAGATGATTCCTCTAGAGTTCGAAAATTGACATCACACCACCCAATCAATTGCTCAAAAATAGGCCTTCTCGTGCTTTATATTTGTTCGGAAGTCTTCACAACAAGTACAAGGCACCGCATTGAATATCCGGGTTCCATCCGGGTACTAAAAAAGGGTACTAAAAAGTATTAGCCCAAGCTTAACGGAAACAAGTCCCCCTCATCTAGATAAAGGTCGAAATGTCTGAAGGCGGCATGCCCTCCTTCGTCATGTAGATGGAATTCGTAGGAGGGTTGACACTAAATCCTACCAGTGTCCTTAGGTCGATTTGTGTCTAGGACCGAAGCATAATCCAAGTGTGCAACAGCATCTGTCTGTCTATGAAGATGTGTGGGACATGAGAACGAAAGGAAATTACGCACAATCTCTGGGCTATTAATAGAATTGTCGTCAAACTTGTTGAACAAGAAGGAAATGATATGTGCGACTTCAAGTCGACGTTGTCCCACCTGAGGAATTTCTCAGAGTTGCAACCATGAGTGGCACGAGGTCAAACACTTTTGTGATCACACGATGATATTGTTCTCGGAACAATATCGTTGTGCGATCACAATATCGGAAAGCAACCTAAAATCAATTTGGTAGACCAAAGCAATAAGACGAAGGCATGATATCGACGTTGGCTCTCAGGCTGAGAATGCGCTGGTCTCCTCGAGAGGTGGACTCAATGTGTAGTATTGTTGTGTGGATAGTGGGTGTTTGGCTAGTGGCGGGCTCTGATTTTATGGCCTTAAAGATTTCCAGCACTGAGCCATCAGGAATTACTAGTAGGCGTAAAGATAGAGATAAAGGAACGGACTGTGGAGAAGTAATCCGGCTGTGCTTCCTCAGCATTGGCTTCTCGTCTTCACCCTTTTGATGTGCAACGTGGAGAGAAACTGCGACGTTTCGTTATCCTAAGGGGTGTGGCGTGCTCTAACATGGCAGTTCTTATCTGCCATGTTAGAGCACGGGCCACACCCCGATATCACAGGTCGGTTGCACGCAGTCTTGCGCTGCTTGGGCCAACGATATTGCACAGTGCGTAAGTCAGCCTCTTGTTGTTATAGAAGTCCTGGGCCAGGACTTCCTTAAAGACAAGGAAATTCTTTAGAAGTGCATGTCAGGACGGTGCAAGTAGACCCAGCAGAATGTGAACGCGGAAGAGACATGATAGGTAGAAGGGTACGATGTCATATGTCACTACTTGGTGAGTTCACTGTCGAGCGTTGTAGGGCTCGGCAACATTCCCTACTTTTTGCGACATGCGTCTATGGAAGCACCACAAAGGTCGTGCACTATGTACAAGTCAACCTCGCTTTTGTAAGTAATGAGGCCTAATGAGGACTTACAGTAAGCTCACCTCTAAGGTTTTTTAAAGTTGTTTTGGGAACTATACAGCTTCAAGCCCCTTGGGCACAAAATTGGTAACTACCTTGCAGTATCATCGAGAGCGACCAAGTCCATGTTCTAGCCTTATTGTCCCCAACACTACATAACTTACTCTCCCCTGCTTTCGCGATATGATCAGTAGACTTCTATTTCCGTCTACAATGAGGTCGAACTTTTTTCTCCTGAACCGGACAGGTGCCGGAATCCCATTCCACCCCCATGCATGCAAGCAAGCCCTCAACGATATGCTCAGATGGACTGTCAGATAAAGTGGCTCAAATGCTAAGTTATCGGCACTGGAATAGAAGGGTGAGTTGCCCTCCCGATCGAAGCAGTGACCCGATGATTACGTTTGCGAACCGTTGGTTGATAGTACAGATCACAAATGACAGGGCAGAGGTTTAATCCGTATGACACTAATGAATACCCTTGAACGATTATCGAGAACTGGAAGGGTTATACTAACGATTGGTCAAATCATGATATTTAACACTATCAAGAACACAAGTTACGACGTTTTCTACACGCACAGGCTTCTTTCGGGGGTATGGCCGCTGTCATCATGGCCGTGTGCTTCGTGCCGCCCAATCATTCCTGTCCATGGATAGAAAAATGGCAGGAGAGATCTCAAATCGTACTGTATACGTGAAAGCATAATGCAACCACAAAGCTCCGAAGTGACTGGAAAACCGCTATCCGCCCGGGGTTCATGTCTTGAGCAGCTCCCCTTCAGCCGTCAGTATCGAATGTACCTCGGGAAACCGGGGTGTGATCTTGCATTCGAATAGGGCTGGCTTGCTGTGGTATACCAGTCAGCGCTTGGGTTTGATATATGGGTAAGGGACATACAAAACCATCCCAGTGTCCACGAACGTATCGGTATCAAGAGGGGCTTCTTTTCCGTCTTGATCACGAACCCGTTCGAGGGTCGCCGCCCATAACGTCGTGGCCATGTATATAAAGAGTGAGTCGTTGGCGATATGTCTCCCCACGCAAGTACGCCGCCCGAAACCATATGTGCTGTGCCCATCCTCACGCGTCTCCGCAGGACCGGCAATAATCTTACCGTCCGCGTCCAGGAACCGCTCAGGTCTGAAGCTTGCGGCATCATCACCATAAGTGGACGTGTCGTGGTGGCAATGCCAGAGGTTCGTAAGGCATATGGTTCCCTTGGGGATGAACATCCCGTTGTACCAGTCGTCCTCTGTCGTGGTATGTGGAAGAGAAAACGGAAGAACAGGGCGCCATCGAAGAGCTTCTTTGACCACTGCTTGTATGTACGGAAGATTCGGCGCGTCCGAAAATGTCGGGGTGCGTGATCGCCCGACAACGGTGTCCAGCTCAGCTTGCGCACGTCTTTGTACTTCTGGATGCGCAACCATTGCGAGTGCCCACCAGTACAACGTAGTCGACGTCGTCTCTGCACCAGCGGAGCTATTGGAAAAGAGGGTTCAACGAGAAATTTTTTTCGTCAACGTAAGAGCAAGACACACTATAATGTTCCAAGGAGCCAAGCCATCTCTTGATTAGAAAGCGGGTTGCGGTCAGAATTCTTGATGAACGATGCACTCAAACTTGGCCGTTCAGAATCATTCAACTGCGTTTCCCTGGTTCAGCAGTTTTCGACTAATCAACTTTGCGTCTTTGCCTACCACGTCACTCCGAACACGATCAAGAAGTTCCCCGAACATGGTATTGTCGTGTTCGAAAGCTCGCTTCCCATCGTACTTCCACTTTGCGAATCTGAAGCAATACCACAAACCTGAGCGAAAAAAAAAAAAACACCTCGTAGATACGAAGACGAACATTTCAGGGATGTGCAACATCCATGGGAATACCTCAACAAGATACGCTCCCGGGACAGCCGCAAGAGACAAGCGGTTAATGAATTCGTGGATCTTCGTGAGGGTCTTGTCATTTTCGGTTTCAAGAGTGGGGTAATCGTATAACACAGACATGGTCGCGGAAGCAGAGGTGCGTTGGAAGTGTTTCTCTAGATCCTGACCACGAGGACTTGACAGCAGCCCAGAAGCAAGAAGGATGCCCTCTTTTCGAAGAAGTGTATGATAAGTACGAACTGCAGTTTTTGTAAGGCCCTCGTGAGCGGCTCGTCGAGTACGGCGCCAACTATCAACGGGACGGTCAACCCTGCCCGTGGTTCGTGAAGGATGCAACAAACTCACGTATCTCCATAAGGGAGGAAAGCATTGAAGAGACCGCCACAGAGTATTTCATTACCCATGACCAGGCGAGGGCGATCAGAATAAATGTTTGCACGGCGATCAAGGAGCTCTGCAGCTGGCTTGAGGCTGTTCAAGACGAGAACGGGCTGGCCGAGAGCACTCAAGTACACCATATCCTCTTTGATTTAGTGAGCACAGACATCGCGTCAGTGGAATTTGAAAACGCACGATATTTTTGTTTGCAATCCCGCCCGAACAACCAGGTCTTGTCTTGCAATTTGGAAGCATTTCCGATAATCGGCAGTCCCCATGGACCTGGTGGAACTTGGCGCCAGGGACTCCTCACGTATTGAACCACTAGAACGACTGCGAAACCCAACACGGCCAAGCCAACGTGGGTTGTCACAAGCTCCCTTACATAGTCGAACGAGAGATGATGAAATAAAGACGATAGTCCAGGTGACTCTGCCGCGCCGTATTCAAGTGGAGGAACTGGACTACGTACAGAACTATTCATTGCGGTGGGGATAGTTGCGGGGTACTATATCCAAAGCGAACACTGTACGCACGACTCGTTCATATAGGTGCTGTCCCCAAAATAAAGACGTAAGAGCGCCTATTGTACACCCAGTCTCTCGGCTCTTTACCAGTCACATCAGTGTTCTATTTGCAGTCATGAACGTTTGACGGCCGAAGTACGTAAATTAACTGGAGAATGTCCAACATCCAAGTCAACATCTCTGTCGGCGGAGGGCGAACTGTGGCGTATCCGATTACAATTT
This sequence comes from Lactarius psammicola, assembly GCA_025769895.1. Classification (NCBI taxonomy): domain Eukaryota; kingdom Fungi; phylum Basidiomycota; class Agaricomycetes; order Russulales; family Russulaceae; genus Lactarius; species Lactarius psammicola. The sequence continues at coordinate 18,559 of WTXK01000712.1, forward strand.
CGGACGGAGGCCGCGGATGTTGCCCGATTAACCAGGACTTGAGACGTTGAATGACTTTTCTTTTGGATTGCGGTACGCACAACACAGTAAGTGAGGTTGCCGACATAATTTCGCCCAAATAGCTCCCACGGGCAACTACCACAGAATCAGAAGTAGGATGGCCTGGGTGAGTCGTGGATTATATGGGGGTTTGACGAACGCGTTGAACGAGATTTCGCTATCTGAAGCGTACTCGCTTCCGAGGAGTTCCCATTATCGCTGATCACGTGCATAAAGATTTCCTTGAACTTCATGAGTGATGAGATACGCCGTGGTTATCAAGAATTTGTTTTCACAACTCGTAAGATCCACCGACGTGTCAAAACCGAGGCTTGCGTAGCCGTGCTTCAAAAGCTTGTTCCGAGCTTTGCCGGTACCACCTCGATATCGAGCAGTATGGAATTGCCACCAATCACCATAGAATATTGCGGCATCGCTGAGGACTCGGAGGTGGTCATACACGATCTGTGTTGTGCCAGATAAAGTGGTCGAGTGGAGAACATCACAAGCGCCGCTAGCTCATTGCGGTCTAGTTCTTCGTACGATGCTGCGTCTGCGGGTGCAAAATCCTTAAACAAAACATAAAGAGGCAACAACAATGTAATGCACCGACGAGCTAAGATATTAATTTCTGGCCCAGGAGAGTCCGTTCCATTCAATTAAGATGAACGATAGTGGTTATTTCCGGCGTGCAATAGTCTGGGCTACCAGGATCACTGAGATGAGGTGACCCAGATTTCAAGTCACCAGACTCACCACGCACAGAACAGAACACCCCATCATGGCCGCCATATGTGTGCCCAACTCGTTCATCGCCCCAGCCTAGATTGCGGCAGATGCATCTCGGTCCGGTCGCGAAAGATGAACTCGATAGAAGAGGCGCCTTCAATTTTGACGTGGACCCATTCGTCGACACTGGCTAGGATAATTATAGTTTTGTGGGCTGGTGTAACATCACGATCGCAATAGTACTGGCTTAACACATTGGCAGTCAGAGGGTAGTACTTGCTTAGCAGAGGTCACGGCTGAGTGCTGAACACTGAGTTACCAGCTTTCTAGGTAGTATGTAGGCTTGGCTCGGCGCTCGTAGTTCAATTTGACGCAGATGCATGTGGCAACTGAATGTGACACAGTATTCACGCCACTTAATAATTTGGGGTGCGGTTCGGCTCCGAGGACCACCGGAGAAATGGAAGAATAATGTAACTGACTCGCAGAGAGTCATCATAATATAGCACTGGAAGGGGATTTAGGGGACTGGTCCAAGGACTGTCAGTGGTTGCGTTGGCGTTTGATACAAAGTTGATGTCCTGAATAAAAGATGGGTAACTAGTGATGTGGTAAGAAATTGTAATATAGTCTTATCGATTACCCGAATGCTAAGTCAGTTACTGTACCATAAGTTAAACGTTATAACCGTTACTGCATATTGGCGCTCTAATACAGCTGCACTTTATCTCGGCACTCAGCACTGTGATAGATCCGATATGTTGTCCAATTCCCTTTTGGCATGGTCTTTCGATTACTCAACTTCAGTCTTTGCGTAGTCCTTGCAAATTTCCCCAGATTTCATAGAGAGAGAGGTGTATTACACACAGATACAATACTGCCCATGGGGTAGTACATTTCACATCGCATCTATTCCAAATCCTCAGTTGGCTTCTCATTGGCCCGATCTGTGCCCACGAACGCTTTAGCGGTGGCAGTTCATGACATCGTGTCAAGTATATGCTCGATTTCAGCCCACATCAGTGATTGGCATCCGCAATTTCCAGGGGTTTCTCAACTCGGGCAACCACCGAAAACCAGCTAAATCCCGGAAAATCGAATACTTTAAAAACTTATGTCCTCCTTTCTGGAAATCCAGCAGGGGTATCTGGGACAGAAAACCTACAAAACCTACAAAAGTCAGGAAGTACGTACTAGGACAGCATACCTACAGTATCGTGTGAACAAGAGTCGCCAGCGATGCGCAGCGCAGAACCATTGAAGCACGATGCGACGACCCTAGCAAGAATACGCCAAGTGTAAGTTACCTTGCAGTAAAACGAACTCCAAGGCCAACATGACCACTTCGCCGGCGTCGCCGCCCCTCGGATGAAACACTGCGTCGATATTGGCATCCGTCCTACTGCACCCGAGGCACACGGTCCGGGCATCGGAGTCCAGCAGAAGATAGCGGCGTTTCTAGTCATCAGAGAAAGGCTAATGTATATGAGCCTTCTATTCTCCATCAGAAAATAGAATCGCGGATGTTTTAAGTCCTAAATGTGGCCTCACTTAACGGCAACCTTATATACAGTAAATCGTTTACAGTGGATATGTAAGTGAGAGTTCTGTAAGGAATTTGATCGCCTCGGCGCGGTACGTGTCCAATGTTATAGTTCTGTTGGTGGCTTGACTATCGACGAGTGTCAATAATTGGGGAGACGAGGGGGTATACCGCGGCCATTGTGGGCTCAATCCACTACCATTGGGATCCAGGTTCGTGACAAATTGAATTAAGTAGTTAGTGAGGTCTCCCCCGCCATAGATATTCGGAGTGTCGGAGCCGTGAACTGAGCCAAGTATGGGCAGCGACTTCAGGCGCTTGTTTACTATGCGAGAACCAACTTGTGAGCGGACTAGCGCGCGTAAGCGGGAATATACGTATGTGCAACGTACAAAACGACCAAGTATTCTGCTTTCCCGATGTGTTGTTCAGGAGAAAACGCCGTGGTGCTTGGAACGAAAAATCACCCAACAGAGAAGCAATGCGTTTGAATTCTGGGGTAAACGCATTTTCGGTACCCGTGTCATATGGCGAACCCTGAGTGACGTCCTGAGGGTACAGCGTAAGCAGCCTGTCCATCTCGGCATCCGTTGCAGTAGGTAGGAAGAACTCTGTCAAGTAATCGCGTAGCTCCGGCTCAGTCCTGCAAAGAACTTCGTGATTAGTGAAAGAGTGACGTGCCAAAAAAATCGATCATTTTACGTGATGTTGGTCTGAGAAAGGGAAAACAAAGTCCCTTCGTCATCGCAGTCCCCTGAGACGAACGGGATGCTCGCAACTTTTCCCCGCCGGATGAGCTTCTGCGGAGTATCTGCCAGAAAAAAGCCATCTACGCGGGCCGCCAGACGAGC
>WTXK01000713.1:0-21649 GCA_025769895.1 Lactarius psammicola
TCGGCCCGTGTGCGTATGCCAAGACAGAGAGCCCTGTTTCTTCTTCCACGTTGAGTGGGGAAAAACGGAGGACGGGCATGAGATCACAACGGTAACTTACTGCCACGTTAGCGACGCTCAGACGTAGTACGTACGACCACTCCATCACACACAGGCACACTAAATGCAGACGTGATACAAAAGAACAGCCTCGGGGCGATTGCGGGGCCACGAGGTGCGAGTATCATGCGCTTCTTCGGGTTCTGTGTGAAAAAGAGGCGAGACATGCGCACGAACAGCTGTACAGTAGTCGACCCGATCTTCTCATTGTCGGAGTACTATCGGAACGGCCATGCCGTGTCACCACAGAAGAGATGGCGCAGACATACCACACACTGGGCTGGGCTTGTTTAAATTCGCATGTACGCACCGCGGGAGCCCTAACTCGAAGGGACGTGTCAGCGATTGAGGCCCGACGATAGCGGGTCCTCTGGGAAGGCGCGTCGTCGGGCCAAGGTTGCTCCATTCAGAGTCTCGTATGCTTCCGCACAACCGAAACAACGGTTACTGTCGTAAGTTACCTTCTGTACAACACACCAAGGAAACCGTATCGTTTCTGGCCATCCCTTTAGTCCGAGCCGCGAATGGCAGCCTCGGGCTCCGGTGGAGCCGCAGGCTGAGGCCCGCAGCTTCCTGGAATGGGATTCGAGAAATGAATGAATGCACCCGTGTCGTGTCACGACATCTGTGGTCCGGCCGTTTGAGGGTTGGAAAACGCACCTGGCAATTTATCGTAGTTCGTTTGCTCTTTGGAGGCTCCGCGAGGCTCATTACAGCTGAAGCGAAATATTAGCGAAACGCCGCTATGATGTAACGGCCCGGGTCATCCCCGTCAGTGCTACTCCAGTGCCGGTCCTTATAAACCACATTCATGTGTCCGGTCCTGGTGCCTTGCCCTCCGTTCGTGGGTTTTGTGATTAGTGTTTCTGTCTTTCCGCCCCTGTGCTTGCAAAGTTGAGGGAACCATGATTATCACAGCCTACACTCACACTCACACATAACTTTTCGCCGTGGAGTGGGTGACGATGGGGTGCATACGTGACGTCACTGCGGTAGCCATTGCACGATTTACGATGCCACTGCCAGTGGTTGATCCATCCGTCCAACGACTAATTCGCAACCCTCAAAAGGCCACCCACCACCCCTCAAACGACCTTCGCAGCCGAAATGGCTGAATCAGATTATAAACTCTGCTGTCTTGCCGAACACGATCACCATCCTTTCTCTGTCTCCATTTCTCCTACCGGAACTATCAATGACCTGAAGGAACTGATATTTCGGGAGAGGGTCAAAGCCCTCTTGCAGTGTCGCCCTGTAGATCTCGCTCTCACAAAGGTCTGCCGTTTCTGGAACTTCATGTGGACATTGATTTAACCAACGGCCTTGCTGGTTTGTTACATCTTGCAGGTTAACTTTGATCTTGAAGCGTGCAAAAGTGATATTTTGGCTGGCGAGTTCGAGCCCAATTCCAATAACATGGGCGTTAGCTTGTTGGATGATCCAACGGCAACGATTTCCCAAGTATGGTCAACAAAACCTCTCAGCGGTCATGTCCATGTTTTTGTCGGTCTACCCACTAGTGAGCAGGGGAATTAGTTCTCTATTCAAATGACATTCATCTTGTTAGCGACTGTCCTTGGCAAGCGACCCCATGCTGTCGATTCTGTCCAGGATTTCAAACACACTAAAACTGTGCCTTCTCAGATGGGCGAGCTGCCGAACTACGAGTCCTTGCAACGACAACCTACTGAAAAGATTTTGGATGACCGTCCTGAGCCATATCCTGTACCCCCTGTTTCCCTCCTGTACGACGGCTTTGGTTACTTCATGGACGAAGCCTTCAGAAATCGCGAGGATGTACCCGAAGTGAGTACGAAGCGGCGTAACCTGGAAATGGCTGTCGATGCTTTTGCGGATGAAATGACTGGTTTCTACTACTGTGACGCTAGCAGGAGTTTTGAGGGCCTACCTGCCTTGAACAATATTTTGGCCCTTGGTGACGGTAAAAAGTTTAGGGCTGTCGACATCAATACCGTCCTTTCGGACAAACCATGTGTCGCAGCATCGTGCCTTGTTTGGTTCAAAAACGAGTTCGTTAACATCGGCTCACCTACGGTCGACCTTGCTACCTACGCTACGCGTTCGCGCGAACTATTATTGCAACATTTCAATGGGGTGGATAACGGTTGGAGGACACCATTCCTTGGTCTGACTGTAATTGGTAAGCTGAACACTTGGCTGAACATTTGGGTCTTCGGATATCTTTGACACGACGTTCACCCCTACCAGGCCCGTATGTTACGTTCTACGCCATCGTTTTTCTTCAGCAGTGGCGCATTGTTAGTCTCACCCATACATTGTCGTGCATCGCATCTGCATGCGAGGGTAATGACCGAAAGTCGCTTTATGCCGCCTTCACTGGTGCATTGGCCCTATTGCGTCGCATTGACGAAGATGTGACGCGCTTCACCAGCGCACCACCCACGATCCAACATGCAGACCCCAATTTTCCTTATTTATCAGCATTGCCCAAGTACGGCGGCGCTTCTGACGAGAAGGTTCACTTCCGGATTCTTAGGCCCCATCCCGACAACCGTCTCCTGTACATTGCCGAAACTTTGGATTTGGAAAAAATGCAAATCGTTGTGAAGTTTACGCGTTCGTACTCGATTGCATTGCATGCATTTTGTACCGCACGTGGGCGTGCGCCAGGCATTCTCGGCTTCGGGAAAATCCCAGGAGGTTGGTCTGCTGTTGCCATGGAATACATCGTGTCATCTGTGCACCCCTCCCGATCTCCCAACCTTGCACGTCTCTGCAACAAGTGGGTAGACGAGTTGCAGAAGCTCGTGCAATCCTTTCATGACAATGGCCTGGTTCATGGAGACCTACGCGAGTCAAACATCCTTTGCGATGGAGAAGATGTGGTGCTAATCGACTTTGATTGGGGTGGCAGGGTCGGGGAGGCGGCTTATCCGTTTGTGCGGCTCAGCTCCGAGTTGACAAATGGACGAGATAGCACTGACCCGAAGATTACAAAAGATGATGATAGGCGGGTCCTGCATAATACGCTTGAACAACTGAAAAAACATGTAGCCTACATGTGATATCTCTTGTGCTTTCTGTCTTCTTTTATTTTTGTTGTCGTCTCGTGCGAAAGAGAGGGAAGACTCCGAAAGAGTATTAGGTGGTTCATTGGATTGATTTCTGTGAGCCTGATTGTTGAAACTGCTTGTTTGGCTATTACATCGACGCATCTGGCAATTACAATGGAGTCCATCGATGAACGAGCTCCTAAACTCATAAGCCAACAATCAAAGAACATCGTGCTGCTTAGAATGCGTATGGGCTGTAAGGGGTATGCATGGTACCCCGTACAGCGCCTTCGCCGAACGTCTTTTGTTACCACGTCTTTCGGGTGCATCTCCATGTCGCCCGCTCTGTGGGGCTCACTCTTGCAACAATCGCTCAGGGAAACGCAGGCATGTTCAGGTTGAAGGTGCGTAGGTATCCTTGTAATAAGGGCCACCAAACGGACTTGATGCTAGTAGTAGCGGGCGACGTTTCTGTTTCTTGTTGGCCTTGACGGCTCTTTGGCAATATTCTTCTCCGAGTCTCCAGGCCTTGAACAAGGCTACTGTACTACTTATAATTTGAAGCGGTGTGGCGAGGCAAAGACGCCAAGTGTACGAGTTCAGTGAACTGTCAAAAGCCTTTACGTTTACGAACTTTCCTTTTTGGGGGCGTTACAGCCTGCGCAAAAACGGCAACTACAGTCCCATCGGCTGCATCCAATTAATGTCCACACAGACCGTCCTGAAGCCTTCGAGTTCAACCGAATCGCTGCGAAAAGAGTTCTCATGGCTATCAGATCTCGATTTTGAGCTCGCCTCCGATGCCTCACCATCCAACACCCAGTCCCGCGAATCCCAACAATACCAGGACGAGATACTAGGAAAGGAGCGGCTCAACTCGATAGGTTCATCGCTTCAATCGTTCTACACTGCAAATACGTCTCCTTCGCATTTATCACTGCCCCAAACATTGTACACAAATTCCATAGCGTCCTCAAATCTGTCATTTCCTTACTCAGTGACTTCAATAAACTCATACAAGAGCCGTAAGAATGTCTTGTATCCGCGACGTGCGCATCCAGCGCCGGTCACTGTGGCGCCGGAATACATTGTTTCACCCGACGTACGTTTTCTTCGTTTCGTTCCTCTTGCCAAATAGATTATCCTACTCTCTGCATAGGTCCTAATCTGGGATGTCCGGTTCATTTGTGCGACCTTGTTGCCGCATGCGGAGACCCGGCTAGTGCCAGCAGCAACGGTGCTCCTCCGGTGTATGCCAGGGGGACCCCAGGGAGATCTTTCACAGGGACCACCCAACATGAATGATGACAGCCTCCGTTGCTCTGAGTTCTTTATTGTTTTAACTCATGAAGTATTTGACAGAGGCGCTGCCGGTGCAAGAGAGCTGGAAGGTCCTTGCGTACTCCTACACGAGTAAGCACTGACTTGTAGTATACTAGATGGTTACTGATCATCGTAATGCGCCGTCTGAACAGAACTTTTAGAGATATCCTCTTCGAGCCAGGGGCTTTTGTTCCTCGGACCATCTCGAACTCAAATGCAAAAGGAGCATCGCTTGCCGTGGTTCAGGAGTTTGAGCAGTTCATCCATGTGCTCCGTGCTCTTTGTTTTGTAATGGATGCTTTCGAGGTACTCTTACTATCTGTTTGTGAGTGGTAGGAAACCCGTTCATGTGATGCAGGGAGCACTGAACGTGGCCAAACCCCCGGCTGCCAGTGACGAAGCTCTTCGAGAACGTCATCGCCAGGCCTTACTAAAACTCCAGACGTCCAAAGGAATAACAATGGACCAATATCGCAAGGAGCTGGATCAGAAACTTTTCCAGGCGCAGGCACGATTGAGCGGATTGCTCATGCTCGAGGCTCCGTAAGTCTTCACCCTCGGTCACCGCTTCGCCAATCTTCACACTCTATGGCAGTAACCCCCGAAACTCCCAGGCACCGTTACTGTCCCGTCCATTCAGAACTCCATCCACACAAACACCACTACCTTTCGCAGCTTCCAAAACGCAGGAATTCTATGCCGTCATCAGGAAATCCCTCAATAACAAGGACTCACATCGACCAATAATCTCGACTCCCTTACCACCTGTCTCAAGGCCCTCGGCTGCCGTCACCACTCCTCAGCAAGTCATTCGCGCTATCAGCAGTTATCGTTCTCCCGCTCCTCAACAACTCTCTTTCCAACAAGGCGACTTCTTCTATGTCATTCGCGAGGTCACTGAAGGTGGCTCTTGGTACGAGGCACACAACCCTATTACCGGTGCACGCGGGCTTGTGCCAAGGGCCATGTTCGAGGCTTTCAATAAAGGCGCTGCTCCGTAAGTCTTCTCTCTCGGTCTCCGCTCCGCCAATCTTTACACTTTATGGCAGCAACCCCCGAAACTCCCAGGCACCTTTATTGTCCCGTCCATCCAGAACTCCCTCCACACAAACCCCACTACCACCCGCATCTTCCAAGAGCCTGGCATTCTATGCCGTCGTCCTCCATGATTTCGTTGCAGAACGTCCGGATGAGCTCGATGCCAAAGCCGGCGACTCCATCTCAGTCGTTGCGCAGTCAAACCGCGAGTGGTTCGTTGCGAAGTCAATTGGTCGTCTGGGTAATCCAGGCCTCATTCCTGTCTCGTTCGTCGAGGTCCGCGATCCTGTCACCGGCAAGCCAATTCACGATGTGGGTGCTCTCATGGACAACGGTACTCTTCCCCGCGTCGAGGATTGGAAGGAACAGATGCTCAGTTATAGAGATAATAGCATCCCCCTCGGCGTTCTCGAGGAATCGTCGCAGACTCCCGCGACTGCCAGTTCTCCAATTACCAACCCATCCATATCTATGCAGCCAGCCACACCCGCCTCGCTTCACGAGCAGTTACCACTTAGGCAGCCAAGCCCACCTATGCTTCCCGATGGTCTCCTTCTATCAGCAAGCGTAGTTTCCTTCCATTACGAGATGGATGAGTATTGGTTCCGCTTGCATGCCCTCTATCAACCATTCGACCCATCCGGCTCATCTACCCTTCCACCCGCGAAAGACCTCGTGCTATTCCGCGCGTACAACGACTTTTTCGACTTCCAAACTGCTCTCCTTGAAACATTCCCACGCGAAGGGGGGCGAGAGGGCGAGCACCCGAGAGTGGTCCCTTTCATACCTGACCCGAGTGATCGTGTCGACGATGAACTTTCGGCGACACGACAAACGGAGCTCGACGATTATTTGCGCCGGCTCTGCCGCCTGAACCGCACGACTGCGCGCTACATTCTCGAGCACCATCTGACGCGGGAATTCTTTGCGCTAAAACCGGGTGACATTGAAAAGGAAACAGACCCGCAGTACGATCACATGAAGGAAGTCGACTGGTACGATCCCTCGGACGACCCGGAGCCCGTGTCTATAAATGATCCTCCATCACCGGTCGATGACGTAGTCGAGAAGCTCCGAAATACTGGTATAAGGTCGAACGGGGCCCGCCACTCGGACAGCGAAGTGTCAGACTACGGCGATGACTCGGAGGCGATCGCTGGGTCCTCCAAACCAGGTGGCTATTCGCAACGGCAACGCTCACGTAGGTATTCTACCTCCCGCACGAAGCTCTTTACATCTGGGCAGTCAGCACCGGGCGCCGTTGGGAACGGTAACGGGTACGGTGCGACCGCCAACAATGAGCCGGACGAGGACAACCTGCTGTACGAGGACAAACCATTCCCGTCCTCGCCGTCGTCGATTTGGCTTTTCAGGGCCTACTCGCCCATACGGTCGTCAGCGTCGGCGGGAGGATTCACCCGAAGCGGCCGGGCTGCAAGCGGGATTGCGGGTATACCTACGGTCTCGACGAGTAACCCGCATACAGCCTTCATCAAGATCAAGGTTTTCGATAGGATCAAGGAAGACCTGATCGCCATTCGTGTACACCCGCGCGTGACGCACGAGCAGCTGCTCGACAGGGTGCGGCAGCGGCTGGGCGGGCAGGTCGGGCGACTGTCGTACCGTGAGAGCAGCGAGGATGGCGAGGACTACGTGCCACTGCAGCAGGACGACGACGTGCTATGGTGGATCGAGAGCACGGACAAGCACGTCCTCTATGCTGACTGAGATCTCCTTTTGGTATTCTGTCCTCTCTTTCTTTCACTCCGGGTCTATCTGTTCCTCATATGATCACTATTTTTCACTCTCATCTTCTCCCCGTTCGTATCGAAAATGATTATTCCACGCATGGTCTCTCCCAGACGTTTTAACGTCTTCGTTCACATTCGTTTTTACCTTTTTTTCTTCTTTTGGCACTGTCCTCATCTCCGCGTCCTGTGCGCTGCCTCCTTTTTTCACCCTTTTCCTCCTTTTATCCTCCGTGTATACTATCAGTCTTAGATGTCGGAGATCACGATACCACACTTACGGACCACGTGACTTACCGTATTTGCGCGTCGTGGTATACATCCGTTGTTCCTTAGTCATTTACTCTCTCTATCACTACTAAGGGACTTCAGATTTTATCATTACAACCCCCACATTCGTATTGTAATTCATCTGTTGTAAGCGTTGGCATGCCGCGGGGGGCACAGCGCTCAGTAGGGGCCACGCTACGAGTATGTAATCGGCGGACGACAAAATCTGTAATTACTAGACGTGTGCGGGCGCAGTGGTAGTTAACAAAACGAACCGACCAGGGGTGGCGGTGTTCTCGAGCAGGACAGGTGCGACGTTCGCGACTGACTATGTCCCCCCTAGATCGTCTTGGCCTTTTGCAGACTGACTTGAGGCCACTTTAAGCGAGGTATCCAGCGGGTGGTCGACGGCGCGCCGTGCGGGTATGGCGCCTTCTCTGGATCAGATTGCACGCAAGCGCGTCAGGTGGCAGCGGGACAAGAGGTGAGGAAAAGATGCTTTGGGGACAGGTAATAGGGTGGCAGCATGCTCGCTGCTCACAATCGGTAAGACGTTTTGCTCCCTCTCAAGCAGAGCCGGTGCCCAGAAACAAGGCGTTCAGGTCGACATCGACCACGACAATGGTACCACTCTCCCACACGGCAGAGCTACGTATGCGCAGGTTAGAGGGATCAGGAGCAGTTTCGAGAGGCGTCTTGCCCTTGGGGGTGCGTCTCGACATCCTGCTGTCTGTTCAGGTCGCGGGCTTGTCCCACGCCTCACAGGCCTCACCCCTGAGGCGGCTTCAACAGCCCGCTGGCGTGACCAGGAGCCTGGCGTGCTCATGAAGGTACTCCGCGGCGGTGGGATATGCGGCGTCGGTTCTGTGTTGGTGCCTCTGGTCGGCTCTCTGGTGGTCGGCTTCTTGCGCCGATGGTCGGGTGGCACTGCAGGGTTTGCAATAAATGAAATGACAGGTGGGTACGACGACGGATGGGTGCGGCGGTCAAATTTCTCTGGAAAAAAATGGCTGGCTGGCTGGGCGCTAGAATCTCGCAGGTCGACGCAAGGGTGCACGTAAAGGTCTTTAAACGCGCGGAGGCGTGTTACACGCCCACACGTACGTGCCGTGCACTCGTGTTCTTGTCCTATCCTCTCTCTCTTCTAGCGAATACAACGAAGTCCAGAGGACTAGATTCTGTGTTCTCGTTGGCTCGTTGGCGGCCATCGGCTGCCATCCCCGCGGTCTACCGTCACTCATTTCTGCGCGTGCTGGTCTTCCTCTACCGTCATATTCCTTGCGATCGTCGGGACGATCAAGATCGCCATCCAACTCCTTTATGACTGTGGCAATACCCCAGTTACTGTGGTCGAGTAACTCTTAGCACCTGTGCATTGTCAGTCTGTCCCAAATCCCAACCTGTTCCCCCAGCGGCGAGTACAGATCAAAGAGTCGAGTTTTACGTAGCAGTTGTGTATATAGAACGTGGGCAAGAAGCGTAAGAAAAACCCGAGGAGTATCCTGATGATTGCCGGAAACACAGCAGAAAAAAACAGCAGAAAAGGCGAGTTCTACAAGCGCGTGTACGGTATTCGAATAGTGGACCCTTGTACTATATGCGAGACATTGCATAAACATGGGTCACCATCAAGTACGCGAATAAAAGGGAAGACGCGAGTGTTCTCCGAGTCGGGGTGACATACCTGTGTGTATGGGACATGGTAGCATAATTAGAACTCCCACGATACCGTCGGCCAAATGATATAGGAACGGTGGGGTATCAAAAATAGAGAACATAAACTTGTTCACCCCGAAAAGAGAGTGGGAATGGCGCAAGCAATATATATCGGAGAAACAAGCGGAGTTCGGTGCGAAACTAACTCTAGCCAAGCCAAGGGTGGTGAAAGCATATAGCCCTCTACAGCACCTTTTCCACCCAAAAGCCACTACCTGCTAGCCCAGCTGATCCCATGCACGCGCCGGACATAATTCTGTCCACTTACCTCACTTTCCATGAGTGGTGCCTCGCACTTCCCCCGAAAGGTACTAGCTACTTCCTCCCATGGGGGTTCATGATAGACACTTGGCATCATCATTTTCCGTTTCCAGAGCTGGTTCTCAGTGTGCGGCGCATGTTCGCTAGCAATTCATTCTGTGAAGCGGTCGGGAGTCGGTTCTGCCAATTACACCCGCCACATTTTCGAAGATGGATCGATAATCAGGTTATTGTGCCGTCGTTGTATTGCGTACAACACGACATGACCAAAGAGCTACCTGTTGTCACTCATCCCTCTGGTGTCAATGTGGCGGGGCTTTTTTTTATTTATAATTTTTTTTTTCAAATTTCCATCTAAATTCTAAATGCTCCGTCCACAACTTCGATTCTGGGAAGAGCCTTTATTGACTTGGAGCGAACAACCTTTTGCATTTTCTCCTAACGGCACTCAGCCCTGTCCTAGCGGCACTCTTGCTTAGCGTGTCGGGTCCCACACGAGCAACATGTGGGTGTGCACACGGGCACACGGGGCGCATGCCATTCACCGTGTTGGAATTCGACTCAAGAGTCCGCCCATGCGGGCCCTCTGGCATTGGCGCTCTTTGTTCCCACGTTACCCCACAGCTACCACGCTAGACAACATCACGAACCAACCAGGTTTGCGGCGATACGTTACAATCTACATTGCCGGCCGCCGCAATACCGCGAAGGATACATGCCGGAATCCGACTAATCGCAAGCCAAATGTGTTTGTCCCCGCTGCGTCTGCCTATATGCGGTAGCTACTCGTTCCAACGACGTATGCGATTCTGGGACAATATTTCGGCATAGCAAATGCGTCAGATGGTGGTGGTGACTAGCGTGGATTCTGTCCCATTATGGCTCTCAACGACCACCGTTAGCCTGTCCCCCAATTTAATTCCCAACTTGGAGATGGAACCCAACAACCTAAAGTGAACGCTGTGGAAAGTATATAGCTGTACCTCCCCACATCTGTGCCCGCTGACTCGCCTGCTGGCTGCACAAAGGCGTTCAGGATGCACTTCTTCGCCCTTTCCCTCGCCGTTGCGCTGCACCTTTCCCTCCTCCCCTACTGTACCCCCGCAGCGCTATGGGAATCTCCATTCCCTCCGCCATTGAGTCCTATAAAACTGGGCCTAGTCCGGGACAACGCGATCAATATCTCCACTCGTAGGTCTGTTCGCTCCTCCGCTGCTCCTCTCGTTGCCAACAAACTAACGGATGCCGCACACAGTTGGGAACTCGGTACGCTTGCCGAGGCGTTGACGGAATTTGAGTGGTGGAAGCTCGGAGTATTTGCACCCGACTCTGTTCCGCCCCCCGATAGGCTCGCACCCGACCAGGCAGCGGACGTGCTGTCCATCGCCGAGAAGTACGTGGGCATTACCTCATTAATTCCCTACTTTCGGGATGAGGTAGGCCAATATGCTGATGCCACCTGGCGGCGGTTTCCAGGGTAGTCGCAGAAAAACCACCGGATTCACTTACACTCATCAACGGTGACGGTGCGGTTGGTGATCCTGCTAGTGAGCCACTCTCCACTTTTTTGTTTCCCACGGTCACTGACCAGGGCACTGTCCAACGCTCGCAGGCATTGGCGTCTCCGTTTTGCTACGCAACTGGACGCTGCCAGACCACAAGAACACGACGTTCGCGACCGCGGCGGAGGGGCAGCTGGACTACCTGCTGCACGTTGCGCCGCGGGCACCAAACGGGGCGATCTCGCATCGGGAGAGCCAGGCGCAGCTCTGGGCAGACTTTGTGTACATGGCGCCGCCATTCATCGCGTACTACGGCGCGTTGGTGGAGGACGAGGCCGCGTGCGAAGAGTTGCTGCAGACGGCGTATGATCAGGTACGGCTATATCGGGAAGTGCTGTACGACCCGAGTGTCGGGCTCTGGCAGCACATCGCGCTCGGTAACGGGACCGACCCCACGCATTGGGGCACGGGCAACGCGTGGGCGGCCGCGGGTGCGCTGCGTGTGCTGGCGACGATCCAGCGGTCGCGCGCGGCGTTCGCAATGAAATCGCAGCAGCGTGATCTTGTGCAGTGGGTAGGGGAGATCCTGGACGGCGCTTGGCCTCTCCAGGTGTGTGTCGTTTCTCTCTTATGCTCGGCGCCCTCTGAGTCGGTTTGTACCCGTGCACACGAACAGCAAGCGAATGGCACGCTCCTGAACTACCTCGATCAGCCAGACTCGTTCGCCGACTCGTCCTCGACGGCACTATTAGCCGCATCGACGTTCCGTTTTGCGAGCATCACGGGTAACGACACGCACATCCCCGCGGCGACCCGTGCGCTGCGGCTGATCCGCGATAGTGTCGACGATCAAGGGTGGTTACTCAACACGGTTGACCCCTTGACGTTCTCGGCGCCAAGTCCACCTGGGGTACACAGTCCCGAGGGACAATCGTTCGTGCTCTTGCTGGAAGCGGCAGTGAGCGCGTGGCAATCGTGGGAGAAGTATGGAATCTAATCTAAGAGGGAAGAACCCACCTGTGGTCCTGGTGCCCATGGGATATTGGACAGTACTACGGACTATGTACCCGCAGATCCCTCCCCCTTTTGTAACTTATCTGTCCACGTTCAGGTCCTACTGAATTGAGCGAGAAGCCTGATCTTGTGGTGTCATCCGAGTCGGGCTCATAGCCGACCAGCGTTGTGTCGGAGATGGCGCTGCCAAGACTTGAAGGACTCATCGTCTCGAACATCGTCTCGACTCGCCCGCTCGAGACCACGATAAGGAAAGTGAAACACGACCCACATTGACGAGCGAAGAGAGAGACGTCGGACGGACCTTGAATGCACTCAAGGATCCTGCGAGTTGACTCTCGGACAATTTATGGACCGCAGATTGTTGCCCTAAAAAGATATGATTATATAATCTTTGTCCACGGTACGGGGCAGGGAAACTGTCCCTCGTCGTCACGACTGAGGCAGTTCTGTTTGTCTCTTTCTCCTGACCACCACCCCTCCCCTACCGTCCTTCGGTGATTGGTTTCGGACACCCACTCCTTGCACGATGCTCATCATGTTCGTCGCGTTCCTCGTGGCAGCCTTTGCCATTCTATGCATCCGGGTCCCCTCGGTCTGGTTCGCGCTCATGGCCACAGACGAACCATCAGATGCCCGCGAGCTCAGCCTCGTCGTTGCTTCTCGTGCGTCCTACCTCCCTCCACCCTACCTCACCCTCTCCACCCTCCACGAGGCGCTCACATCTGCGCCCCGCACCCCGCGCTACCCCACAGGCAACCCTTTCCGCGAAAGCGGCCCGCCGGCATGCATGGCCAAGCTCATCATGATGCGTCATAAAGTACGAAAAAGCCCCGCTCCGCTCTGTCCCCTTTGCCCGTGCGCCTCCCCACGCGCGTACTCACGCTCGCTTTGCCGCAGTTGAACCAGGCCAACACGCGCAGACGCCGCACGAGCACGACCGCACCGCGCACCGCACCACGCCAGTTCGCACTGCCGGCACCGCGCCAACGGGCTGCCCCGTGGATACGCATGCCCAAACATTTCGGGCTGCAACACCACTAGCAGATCTTTATACCACTCCCGAACCTTGGTCCTCGACGCCATGACCCACGACAACGACGAACTCATCTAAGATGCCCGCGCTACCCTCCCCATTTGTTCTTATTTATCTTTGGATTTTTTTTTTCCTTTCTTTCTCTATACCCAAACCTTACTTACCGCCATCCTAGACCTAAGTCCCCGTATCCCCCCTTGCCCTGAACCAGGGATTGTTGATTGACTGTTGACGGTGATGACTCTATTCTCACATCTCGTCCTTGTATGATTTACACTACGATTTATATTTTTCTTATGTCCAATTCGGTTCGTCGTATGCTCGGGTTTTGCTTCACGCTTAGCTTGCGGGGCATGTCCACATGCGGCTGTAAAACGGGACTTTTGTTTATTCTGTCTTTCGAACTTTCTTTTCTTGTTGTCCCTTTTTTCACTTTCAGCGCAGAGGAGGAATTGCTATTGAGAGAGCAAGTATAAAAAAATGGGAATACAGTTTTTTGTTGTGACAAAACGTTAGGTGATGTGGATAAAGAGAACTCAGGGGTGTAGGCGATTTACATGATAGGCGTAATTACGGGAAAAAATGAAAATGATATGGAATCATCAATGCCCAGACAGTTTTGGGGTAACGCAGTTCAAAGGCGATGTCATCAGATGGATCAGAGCCACAGAAAAGAAAACGAAGCCTTTCCACACCACGACCTGCCGGTCAACCACCGCACACCTCACAGGAGAGGTGACCAGTGAGGGACCCAGGAACGCGGCCAATGCTGTAAATTGTGCCTTGCTTCCAGTAAGACAAACAAACCGAAACAAACAAGAACGCTTCATGCGCCAAAGCGTGCACTCCGGTCCGCCACAGCCGACAACGCACTCGCCGTCTTGCGCACAGGAGCTGGTGCCGCAGCTGCGCCGTCAGTTCTCTTGGCTGGTACTTGGCTCGTCGACTTGGCAGATGTGGCGCCGCGTGTACGGTGGTGGCCCGTGACCGCTGCTCCGGCTCCGGCAGCGTTTCCTGTTCCGGAGCGGTGGTGCCGGCTGCTTGCGCCTTCGTCGTTCGCCCATCGCTTCATACGTTGGTTGAACGCCACGTCGTTCTGCTCGTCGGCATGTACGCGGCGCTAAAAAAAAATTTGACTCAAAAATTAAAACAGAAGAGAGAGTGAGGTGAGGATGGGGGTGACATACGAGAGAGATCACGTCCATATCTGCGTCTGCGGGTATGGGTTGTGCAGGCGGTGGCGCTTTATATGGTGCGGAAGACGCCACACGCACGCGCATGTGCGACGTCGTAGCTCCCTCATCAGGGTCTTG
The DNA here is from genome assembly GCA_025769895.1 of Lactarius psammicola. NCBI lineage: Eukaryota > Fungi > Basidiomycota > Agaricomycetes > Russulales > Russulaceae > Lactarius > Lactarius psammicola. The sequence continues at coordinate 14,356 of WTXK01000713.1, forward strand.
GTCCACCCAGGACACATCCTCCGGGTTGTGCTCGTGATATTCCTAAGCGCAGGTTGGATAGTCAAGTCGAGAAAAGAAGAAATTGAGCACGACAGACGTACCTGCTTGCCACGCGCCATATCCTGCAGTCTCTTGCGCACCTCTGCAGCGGATATCCCCTTCTTGCCGGCATCGTCCGGCGCTGCCATCTCCACGTCCTCGTCCATGTCTCTGTCACGCCCGCCGCCTCCGCCGTCTCCAGTTCCTTCTTCCTCTTCTCCCTCATCACGGTCCTGGTTCTCCTGAACGCCGACACCACTGCCACTGCCACTGCCATCACCGTCGCCATCCTCGCCCTCATCCCGGTCAAGATGCGCAAACTCGTCCACATCGTCGATGAGTCCCATCTGGTACGTCGCATGGAATGGCGCAGTCGCCGGGTCGCGCGCGAGCGCGTCGAGTGTGTCCCCCTCGACGCGTCGCCTCTTCGCGAGACGCCGCCGCAGTGCGCGGGCCTCCTCATCGTCCGATGACTCGTCGTCTGACGCATCAGAGCCCAGGATGCCCCCCGCGCCACCGCGGCGGCGGCGGGTGCGTCGCTTGCCTGCGACGACATCGTGCACCTCTTTCTCGAGACGCTCATCGTCCTCGTTCTGCTGTTCTCTGCATCGCACATCGTGAGCACACGACGCACAACGAGAGAAGGGAGAACACACAGGTGTTTCTCGAGGACTTTGGACTTGGCGAGCGCCGATTCGTCCATCTGCGCGTCATCCACGAGGTCCTTGACGACCCCGTCCGCATCGTGTTCGTCGTCCTCATCGTCCTCGTCCTCGCCGTTTTTCTTTCGCACGCCTCCAAACCCGAGCATGTCATCTTCGTCCGACTCGACCGCCTGGTCCTCCACAAACTCGGAGTGCTTCTTCGCTTTGGCCTTCTCGCTGTCACGATGCATCGCCGACTTGGCGCCTAGCATGAGCTCGGAGAACGCCGTCCGCCCCTGCATCATTATCGCCGCCGGCCCGGTGCCGCCCTTCGTCTTCGCAGGTGAAGGTGAAGGCGACGGCGACAACGACTGGCCGCGCGGATACGCATATCGTCTTGCTGATTCCGTCACTGGCGCTTCTGGGCTCGTCTGTGCACGGCGCAGGCGGCGCAACGGCTCCCGCCCGACGGATGACACGGGTGACGTCTCCGCGAGCGTGCTGAGTGGCTGGCGTGCAGCGAGCGGGCTCGACGCGGCTGTTCCCGAGCGTGCGGTGCCCAGCGCGCCGTCCGACTGTGTGCGCAGGAGCGCATCATACGGGCGCTGGGATGGTGATGGTCTGTACACGAGTGGGCTCGAGCTTCCCTCAGGGCGGGTCTGTGTCAGGAACCTGTGCGTGGCAACGCGAAGCACAACAGCGGTCCCGTCTGCATCAGCGAGACGATCGAATGGACAGAGACGCTGAAGGGAGACGCGCACCCATTCTCGGTAATGTACAACTCGCGTCCCGGACGGGACGCCACGGGCTGCGCCGCTTGAACCACGTACTCCTGCTCCTTCTCGAAGATCGCTGCTGCTTGCGCACGCAGACGGTCGTCGACCTCGAGCGCGGGTTGCAGGGCCGCAGCCTGTGCATCGAAAGTGAGCGAAAGCTCGGCGTCTCCCCCGCGGCGCAGAGCGGCGAAGCCACCTGTGCCAGTCACAGACCCCGATATGTCCTGCGTGTGTGTTGAGGGTGGTTGTTAGCGCGTTGCGGCTGGTAGCACATGAAATGAGTGTACCTGCGTCTGCTCGAATGCTTGCGATAGACCACCCAAAGCTGGCTTAAATTCTACGAACCCAGGATCGTCATTATCTCGCGTCGCGCCGTCGTTGCCGCTCTGGGGCGCCGGCGCGCCGTCCTCTTCTTCCTCGAACATCTGCGACAGGCCCCGCTTCCCACTTGCCCCAAACATCCGCACGGGCGTCGGGCTTGCCATGCGGCGTAGGGCCTCATCGCGTGCCTTTGCTGGCGACGGCGTGAACGCGAACGGGTCATCTTCGCCTAGCAGCGGCAGCGGCTGCGCAACGGATCTCGTGCCCGCTCTCGCGCCTAGCAGGTCGTCGAACAGCACGCGTGCCCCCTGGACGGGCGTAGAGCTAGGTGGCACGCGACACACGACAGCGCGGTTCTCCTTGTCCGTGTCATTGCCGCTCACGTCCGGGTCGTTTTCTTTTTCGTCTCCGTGGTCGGGACCGGGGTGGCAGGAGGGCCACGGGGAGGCGCTGGACGTGAACGCGGGCGATGGGAGGTCTGGTAGGCTGAGCGGCGGTGGGTGCACGTCCTCCTCCATGGCATTCTCTGCGCCCGATTCGGCACCCTCGTCGTCGGACCCGATGACGGCGCGGCGGGGCCGTGTGGTACGTGGGCGGCGTAGACGTACGTCGCCGGGTGCACTCAACTCCATTTCCGAATCAGTATCCGCCGCCGCTTCCGCGGTGCGGTCGTCTGCAGCGCGGTGTCCATCCTCATGCACCATCTCCTCGTCAGCAGTGGTCATTTGATCATCGTGGCCTTCTCCTTGCGCCTCCATCGGCTGAGGGCTCGCGCTTCCTCTTTCAAGTGGGACGTAATCCCCATCTTCCTCGTCGTCGTCGTCGTCTCCACCATCCTGCATGCTAGCGCCTCCGCCGCGCTCCAAGGCCTCCTCGATAAGAGCCTTGACCTTTCCGTCGCCGACGTCCTCCATAACACCCGTGACGCGCCCCCCACGCCGTACCCACTCTTCCTCCTTCTCCCTCCTCACCCTCTCATTTTTCACCTCCGTGCTGTGCAACATCATCCGATCAAGCTCGGCCTTCGTCATGCCTGCACCGCGCTTCCCGCGCCCGGCCGCAGTGCCCTGCGCGCCATTGCCACGCACAGAGGACGCGAGGAACGCGGGCCGAGCAGCAACCGCCATGCGCTTCTCTGGTGACTCGGTAGGGAGGAGCATGGGGCGCTGCGGTGATGGCACCACGCGGGCTAAACGCAGCTGCGTGTTACGGCCGGCGGAGGGTCGTGTGCGTCCAGCAACGGCACGCGCTGCGGCCTCTTCACGTGCGACGGAGTGCATCGTATCTGGGACGACATCGAGCCCGTCCTCCGAGTCCTCCGAGTCCTCCGCGGCAACGGCATCGGCGTTAGTTTTCTTCTGCTGCTCGAGAAAGGCAAACTTGCGCTGCTGCAGTAGTTCCTGTCGCGTGCGCTGGTCCTCGCGCGCCTGCTTTTCAGCAAGGATCGCACCTATGCCGGGCATCTCCACATCCGAGCCCGAGCCCGAGCCCGCGTCTGCGTCTGCATCCATTTCCTTTGGCGCGGGCGGCATGGCGGTAGTGGTGGTGGTGAGGAATGGGTCGTCGGTGGCGGCGAAAGTGACGGTTTTGTACTTGGAGGCAGGTGCGAGGAGCCCATTCGAGTGGAATGGCGACACGCTTCGGCGACCGGACTTGGATCCTTGGTGGGACGTTTCACCGTTTCCGTCCTGACAAGCTTCGGGTCCTCCGTGATCCTGTGTTGATGCTGATGCTGGTGGGGAAGACGATGACCACGCTTCGATCTCTGAAACTGACGAGTGTGGCTGTAGTTGTCGCGCTTCGGGTACGGGCTGCTTTCTGTAACGGTTTTACGTGAGTTCCAGCACGACATCTCAGTAGATATATTAGCAAGACTGACGACACTCCGAACCGATCCAAGAGCGTCCTAATGTCCAGAGGACGCGTATCTTCCGTCGGGATCGAGACCCGCATATCGGACCGTATGCGCGCGGTCTCGCGACGGGCCTCAAGCTGCTCCTTTTTTGTGGGTGCCTGGCAAGTCCGTCCGTCATTAATCATCACCAACACACGAATTACAGATGAGAAACGGAATCCGACCTTGGGCTTCTTTTGTCTCTCCCTGCGCCTCGTTTCGCGCACGCCATCGGGGGAGGGCATGAGTTGATCATCGATACTTGCTTCTTGAACTTCCGCGAGTGCACGCGTCTTTCCTTTGGCCTTCCCCTTTGTCTTTGTCTTCGGTATGGGAGATGGTTTCCCATCTGAGGTCGGCGGAGTAGGTGACGGCGCCTGTGGCGTTCCAAATACGAACTGAGGGGTCGTGTTTGTGGAAGACGACGCGTTGTGTGGTGGGAGATGACGGCAACTCGTCCGTTCGCGACCGATGCGATGCACGTTCCGAGGAAGCATGGGTAGTTAGCGGACTGCCAAAGGGGTTCTCTGAGAACGTCTCTTTGGGGGCTGGGGACAGGGCTAGGTATATGTGGGCCGCTAGGACAGTCGTCCATATCGTATTCGTTATCGATATCACGGAGCTTCTGTTTCCAGTCTGAATTGCCCGAGATGATCTTGGGCTGGTTGGAGGCAGAATTTTTTCGAATATCATCGCTGTCTTCATCGTCTGATGAGCCTACACCCCTGCCGTTCTCCTCGGAGTCGGGGATGACCTCTTCAGTAGAGGCCACGCTAGTATATGAGAGAGAGGGAGGTGAGAGTGCGCGCTTGTGGCTCCTGTAGACTGCACGAGGCGGATGATGAGGTTCGCCGTCACCTTTGATAGGTTGCCTGGGGAGGTTGCCATCATCATCTTCGGGTGGACGGCGGTTCGGCGCGTGAAGTACTGTCCTCAGAGTCTGGGACGGTCTCCTCGTCATCACGTCCTGCGAGACCGACCATAAGTTGCGAGAGTGCGTCGCGGAAGCTCGTCGTCACTGCCCATGGTGGCGAGAAAAGAAAGATTTAGGTGACGGAGGCCACGGCTTGACCGGCCCCTACCCGTTCGATGCGCAGCAGTTCGGTCGGACACTCGGAGGTGGCCTCGCTCAACAGTCACAAATGAGTTAGACGCGTGACAAGACGCGTCTAATTTGCGCGCTCAGCCCCGCTTAGCGCTCAACGTTCCGAGTCAACGCCTACCGTCTACAATTAATGCTAGCTACTGTTATCCCAGACACTTGGTTATTTTCGGATGCAGTCAGACCGGAAAAGGTTGCTGGTCGATAATGCCACCGACATCTATGAGCTTAGCTTGACGCGTCCCATCCACGGCCATCACGAAAGGAAAAGTTTTCTCACGTCCGGCGTAGGTCCGTTACCTGGAACGATACACACGACCGACTCAGTGGGACATGCACATACTACAGCTAGCCCCGTACAACTACGCGGGGTACTTGACATTCCATACAGCACAGTATTGGCCAAAGAACGGATGTTTTCCACGCCCGCGCGCGGCCGCGCTGAGTACATGGTGGCGGGAGCTGAAGCAACCAGCGCGCATCAACTGAAGTACCCGCGCATCATGCCATCTCCCTCGCGCCCTACCGACCCAGATCAGTGCTCCTGAATTTGCGTTCATCAGTGAGCAGTGCGGCGGCTCCTGGGAAGCGGGGCGAGATGTCGGCCTTGAAATGGACGCGACGACTGGAAGCCAGTACCACACACAGTCAGTGCAGAAGGTTCAATAACTGGGAAACGTGAGGACGCTCACACAAGTCCGTCCTCTACCCATCTATCCACGTCAATTAGGGTGACATTGTCGTGTTCGTCCTTCCCAAGCTCCTGCCCACAGAGCCGTAGCAAGGTTCGCAACGTGCTTCCCGCACAGATACTCCTCTGAAAATCGTACGTGACGTGGCCTTCCTCTTTTGCTACAGTCGGGGACGGGAAGACGCCTCCATTGGTGTCCAAAAACCTTTCTGGGTCGAAGTGCGCAGCGTCTGCGCCGTAAATTTTGGGGTCGCCTTTGGGGTGCCGAATATTGACCACCGTGATGTACCCTTCGGAATGAACATGCCATCACACCAGTTGTCTTCTGTTGAGAAGCGTGGGAGGCCAATAGGGTCCACGGACAACCTTCGCGATGCTTCCTTGACCACGGCACGGATATAGGGTAGGTGCTGGAAGTCAGCAAAGGTCGGCGTATGCGCACAGCTACGTCGAGCTCGACCTAGGCACGCTTTTTTACTTCTGAGTACGTGACCATTGCGGGTATCTACCAAGTTAGGATGGCCGACGTTATCTCCGCACCGGCTGCGCTGATATTCAATGAGCAACAATGGAATGTGGAGAGTATGGCGCGTACTACGAATTGCCGCAACGCAAGAATTTTCCCAGTCAAATAGCCCGTAATTTTCTGCGTCCTTAATCAAGGTTCCTAGGCCAGGACGATCTATGCCCTCTGATTGAAGTAGCGTGAGCCATAGTGTCTGCTTTCTGAGGAAAAGGATAGACCAGCTTTTTGCGGGTGTCATCGGATAGGCTCTTAAACAACACCCGAGTCTTTCTCGTACCAAAGCTCTGTGCCGCGCTTCCATTTAGGAAATCTAGAACGTGAAGGCCTCAAATTCAAGATCGGTTTGTTGCAGGAAACACCCGCCTGTTTGGAACGTACCTCATCCATGGAAGGAATTCCACAGAGTGGGTACCGGGAAGACCTGCTCGTTTCAAATGTGCAACAAAGTCGTCGACAACCTTGACTCCCGAATCTAGCTCTGACACCATCAGTGAGGTATATATGTGCCAGACATAATCAAAGAAAAAAGTGGCGACTCAACGAAGGTGATTGACCAACATCGCAGACTGAACAAAGAGTCCAGAGGCGGGTAAAAAGTTTCACTGAACTGCGGTGTCTTGAAAAACTCAATAAGAGATTTGCTGAGATCTTCGTGAGCAGCTAGCTCTACGCATTCTACGCCACTTATGCGGCAGCCGTTATTAGGAAGTGCGAAATATGGCCAGAAATCAGCGTACAATGGCCCATAACTCCGAAACATAATGACCAAGCTGCCGCAGAGAATTTGCGCAGCGACGATGTTGCGCGGGCGGTTAGAAAAGATTTCGGTACGGCGGTCCAGTAGATCTGCTGCGACCTTCTAGGTGTTGAGAACGACATCGGCTGTCCGGCTGCATTTAAGTAGAACATGTCGCCTAAAAAGGATTAAAGGTTGTGTCGCTCAGTCAGCAGTGGAAATGTACCTTACCATATTCTTGCCACAGTTCCACCTCATAAAATGGAGCCATTGCCGGCTACGCAACTGGAGAGCGTTACCTGGGAACGAAATAGCAAAACCAACCGCGCTCCCGAATGCTATTAGGGTGCTGCCGTGAGATCCCGATGACGAGACAGGTTCTTGAGAGTGATAGACAGACAAGCACGACAGAAATTCAGTGGCGCCAATGTAAGGCCTAGTTCTTATACTGTACTTCAGTAGTTCGCCGAAACGACCAATGCCAAGACCAATGCCAGATCATACTAGTACGCGCGATCCACAGACCTTCCGCCGGCCCGAGTCCTTGAGACTTCCATGAATCGGG
>WTXK01000714.1:0-21610 GCA_025769895.1 Lactarius psammicola
GCAAAGATCAAAATTCGTAACATTACCCCCCTGTTAGAATCAAAGTTGCCACAACTTTGACTAGTCGCTGCCAACGTAGTCATAGACGTCGGCGTCAACGTCGTTAGTGGGGGTAGGACTGCGAGGAATAGGGCATGTGTGTCGGCGCAAAAATAGGTGGCGGCCTCGTTCTCCACACTTTCGGCATAGTTCGTACATGGGGCAATCAATTTCTTCATGCTGGGCATCGAAACGAAGACACTTTCCACACCAGCGGGGTCGGTGGGAAGGTTCTTCATGACGGGGCGCCATGGCCGATACCCGTCGGATGAGGCACGACTGGATGCCATGGTTGTCGCTGCCGCAGTAGGCGCACGTGTACAGTACCCTTCGATTAGGACACTCTGCGATTAAGTGGTCAGCGGACTTGCACATGAAGCACTTCTTGGTCCGCTTTTTGTTCTTATGTTCCCCCTGCAGTCGCGGCATCTCACATGGCCCTCCAACTCTTGGTGGAAGGGGCATTGAGTCAGAAGCATGTCGGGGCCGGATGGGTTTTGCTGTGAGTTCGGCGTACTTGTCCGAAATAAGGGGGATTGCTCGTGCATACTGAATTCGCTTTCGTACACTTGCGAACTCCATGTCCAGTGAAACTGGTCACGGGTCGCCTCCGCCTCCAACCTTCTCAGGTCAGCGCGACGCGTATTAATGGCGTCCCTTCGCGTCAAGCACTCCCGTAGTTGCGAGACATCAGCAGTGTAGTCTTGGGTCATGAAGTTCACTAAGTACTTCATCGAGGATAAGGCTTCGGGGGTCATGAGGATGGAAGAGGTCGACTTGGTTTTCCGTCACCGTTTGTGGTAGTTGGTCAGAATAGACGGTTCGTAAGAAAACCTGCGTAACGTAGCTGGGCTGCCCTTTTCCCATAGTACCAACACACTCCTGATAGTGCTTTCGGTAAGTAGATGTACTTGGCGACCTCCTTTCGTACCTTCTTCACCAATCATAAGAGGGAAGAAAGGTCGGTTGTGTGAGGTCGTTCGGGAAAAAGGGTATACCGGGGTAATCAGGGTCAGCTTCTTCATCCTCGTCGTCTAGCAAAGCTCTCATAGGGTCAGGGGTCGCTTTTGTAACAGTAACTGGGGGTGTGAATGTGTGATCTAGTCCCGCAGGGAACGGCTCCTGGGGAATAGCTCGGGATGGGACTACGGGGGTAGGTTCGAGTGGGGGTGGTGATTGTGACGGTGATGCAGCTCCGAGTGCCTCAGTGGCCAGTTTTAGCAAAGGGATAGGAGATTTGTCGTCAATGATGGAGTACGGGGTGGCTGGTGTGCGCGAGAGAGTAGGTAGCCCTTTCTCTTGAGAGGGGACTGTAAGGTTTTCGAGAATAATCTCGGATGGGCGGCGATGGGGAACAGTGGAGACGATGGGGGTGGTCATGATAGAAGGTGAGGCCATAATGTGTGTCGTCGACTGGTAGTTCTTATATCTTTCGTCCAGCCCCTTCGGCGGTAGGATGTTGCCGATAGAAGTCGGCGATAAGGTCAGCTGAGTGTCGCACATTTTCCAGGGGTTCCCACGAACTGTCACTCATGGGAAAACCTTTCCACTGGACTAGGAATTGAAGTTTGCGCCCTCGGCCATACAACCTTGATTGTAGGATGCGCTCTACTTCAAACTCTTCTTCTCCTTCGATAAGGTCAGGTGGAGGTCGTGCAAAGTTTTCTCCATGTAGTTCCGTCTCCTTATAGGGTGTAAGGAGATTCGCATGAAACACCGGATGAATCTTCCAGGTTTTCGGCAACTCCAGCTCATAGGAGACGTCTGATAAGACCTTCTTGATTCGGAAGGGGCCATATCGTTTGGGCGCTAACTTCGCAGTGGGGTAAAAGGTCCGAAGATTCGTTCCTTCCAACCATACTTGAGCGCCTTCTTGATAGGGGATAAAGCGGGTCTTCCCTCGGTTCGCCATCAGCTGTTGCGCATGTTTAATACAATCTTGCGCATGCTGCCGTCTGATGACCATTTCTTCTAGACGTTGGTCTACTGATGGGGATGTCGTGGGTTTTGGGGTCCACGTCGTTCGCGGTTCCCAACCCATGATGAGGGAAAATGGAGAGTGTTTCGTAGTCGCGTTTGGCCACGAATTATGAGCAAACTGTGCTACGGGCAATGCCTCCGCCCAGTTGTCTTGTTGTACATTGCTCCAGTGGCGAAGATACTGTTCAAGCCATTGGTTTGTTTGTTCCGACTGGCCATCCGTTTGGGGGTGATAGGCTGACGAAATATTTTGGCGTATCCCTAGGGTCGTACACAGTCTTTTCATAAAGGCTGATGTGAACCGGGGGTCTCGGTCTGTGATAAGTTTTCGTGGGATACCATAGTGAGGGTAGACGTGATGGAGGTACAGCTGCGCCACTCCTTCCGCAGATATCGACTCGTTGCAGGGAATAAAGATTGCCGCTTTCGAGCAATCGTGGTCAGTAATGGTGAGGATAGAGTCGTATCCCTTGGATGGCGGCAACTTTGTGATAAAGTCCATAGAAACAACTTCAAATGGTTCCGCATCCGGATCTGTGGTTATAGGGAATAGGCGTGGCTTTTGTCGATGAGGATTTATTTTGTTGGCTTGGCACGTTGCGCATCCTTTGACGTACTCCTCTACATCTTTCCGCATGTTGGGCCACCAGTAATCTCGCCGTAATAGTTCATAAGTGTTGGCAATTCCCGGATGTCCCATGCTAGGAGTGTCGTGGAAAAAGGTGATTACCCCCCGCTTAAGATCGTTGTCCCCGACAACGACAAGGGCCTCTCCTTTCCACCATAAGCCATTCAATTTCTTCAAATTGTACGGCTCTACCCATCGCAAAACGTCTTTCTCATCGAGGTTTTGTGAGATTTGAGTCCAGATGTCCATATCGTGCATAGACACCTCTACTGCGCGGGCGAACCGGTCAGCGGGAAGGACAATAACGTCGTTGTTGTCTCCTTCCCCTGTTCCATGGTCAGGCCTTCGGGATAAGGCGTCCGCACGACTGTTGCGGCATCCTGGGATATGCTTTAAAATAAAATCATATTCCGATAATTCCAGGAATTCGCGCGCGACTCGTCTACTGATCTTCCTCGGCTCTTTCCAGTATTGGAGATTGGCGTGGTCGGTGTGAATGATGATTTTGTGAGGGGATCCCACCAAGTACGTTCTCCAAGCCCGTAACGCTTTCACTATTGCCAGCAGTTCTCGGTCATAGATGTCATAATTGCGCTCCGCTTGGCTTAGTGATTCAGAGTGAAACGCTACTGGGTGCAGTTTTTTGTCTGGGCCTATTTGATTCAGTACGGCCCCTATCGCGACATTTGATGCGTCCACTTCTAGCTCGAACGGCTTCTCCAAGTCGGGAAAAAGAAGTACCGGTTCATCTCCGATACATCGCTTGATGGCGTCAAATGCATCTTGCTGCTTTTGTCCCCATTGCCACCCCGTTTCCTTTTTTGTTAGATCATGAAGTGGCCGCGCTTTTGCGGAGAACCCTCGGATAAATCTTCGGTAGAAGTTACAAAAGCCTAGAAAGGCTCGTACTTCTTTGAGGTTCTTCGGTGGTTGCCATTCTTGAATACCTCGGACTTTGACCGGATCCATCCGAATGGTTCCATGTCCGATTATAAGTCCCAGGTACTCTACTTGGCGTACCTCAAATACGCACTTCTCCGGTTTGACATAGAGGTCCTGCTCTTCACAGATCCTCAATACTTCATGCAGTACGGCTCGATGATGTGGCAAGTCGTCGGCGGTCGCAATTAGAATGTCGTCCATGTAGACGATTACTTCTCCCGTTAGAATCAGAGTTCGGAAGAGGTCATCCATCATCGCTTGGAATGTTGACGGCGAATTGGTGAGTCCAAAGTACATTACCAAGGGCTCGAAAAGTCCTTGGTTGGTCTTAAACGCCGCCTTCCATTCGTCGCCTTCTTTGATACGAACGTTGTTGTATCCCCAACGAATATCCAGTTTGGAATATAAACGCGCTCCCCGTATTCGATCAATAAGTTCCGGGATCAAAGGAAGGGGGTATTGGTTTCGTACAGTGACGTCATTGAGGCGTCGATAGTCTTGGACCGGTCGTAACTTCCCATCTTTCTTCTTTATGAAGAAGAAGGAGGATGCGTAGGGCGATTTCGACGCTCGAATATACCCTTTTTCCAGTTGTTCAGTAAGGAAAGCGGTGAGCGCTACTCCTTCGTCTTGTGTTAACGGATAAACTTTACAATCTAGTGTGGCTGGGGCGTTTGGCAATAAATCGATAGCATGGTCCCATGGTCGCACGGGGGGAAAACGGTTAGAGGCTTCTTCCGAGAACACTTTGGCATGTCGTCGGTATTCTTCGGGTATCATGTCCTCAAACGTGCGTTGGGGTTTTTTCATTGCTTCTCGTTGCGCCAATTCTGATGCCGTAGTGGTTTTTCGTAGCCACGCGATATGGGGCTCTTGCTCCTCGTCCATCAACTGCTCCCATGCCTCCTCGTCAAGTTCATACGTCTCCAACGCCCGAATGGAAGCTTCCATGGGCGTGGCTTCGTCTGACAAGTGCAGGCTAGTGATGACGACTGGTTGCCACTCCTCGTCAAGTGTAGCATCCCCCCATCTAATCTTGGGTTCGAACGCTGTGAACCATGGGTATCCCAAGATTACTTCGTCTTTTCCTAGATTTGTCACTAGGAATCGAAGTGTCTTTTCTTCTTTTCCAGTTCGCACTATAAGGTCGGCGTATTGTGTGATGGCGCCGTCTTGGTTGTGAGTTCCGTCCACATTCCATATCCTGATGGAATTAGCGGCGGTTCGTGTCGAGATTTGGAGTCGTTTGAGTAACGCTGAACAAATAAAATTGTCTGTGGCTCCTGAGTCTATCAGGACTTGTCTTTCGGCCGTCGCGTGTGCAGATTTGAACAAGACGGGGACTCTCATTGATCGATATCTGCTATGGTACACGTTAAGATTGAGTGCTCTCGCCCAGGCCGCCGGGTTCAAGCGTCGGGAAAATCCTCTCTTCCAAACAACTTTTCTACCATCAGATCGCGCACTTCCTGGCTCTGCGCCTTCATCGCTGCGATCTGAGCATCCGCCTGTTCTTCAACCGAAAGTACGCGATTAGACTGTATGGTGACAGAAGAGATGGCGGGAGTTGGTACACTTGAAGTCGTGGAAGTCGATGGGGTGGTTGCGGATAGAGCCGCGCGCTGCGCTCTTTTGTGGACAGTTACGCGCGATATGCCCTTTCTCACGGCACCTAAAACATTTGCCATCCTTTTGAAGCTGGAGCTTGTCAGCGTCCGTGATTGTGACATTGGCTCGGGCTCGTCCAACGTCCATGGCATTAGGGTCTCGTGTTTTACTGAGGGCTTGTACCCACTGTTCTCGCGAGTGAGTCCCCCTTTTTCGCGGCTTTCCTCCTTTCCCCAGTCGCTCCTTGAGGACAAGGTACTCAGCCTGCTGTAGCCTTGCGGCGTCTTTCCACTGTTCCCAGTTAATAGGGTGTTGAAATCGTACAGCGTTAATGACTAACGCGTTCGGCAATCCATCTTGGAACATGTCAAGTGTAATGGGGTCGTCAAGGTTGTATCCTGCCTTCCCGGCAAGGTTCTGGAACTGCGCGATGTACGAATCGATATCCTCTCCCTTCATTGTAAGGCTTGGGAGTGCTTTGCGTGCCTTAGTTTGTTCGGCAGTGTCGGTGTAGGCCTGGACGAAGCGCGTGTGGATCGTGTCCCACAAGTTATTTTCGTTGTGGAGCACCCCATTGTTAATCTGTCCTTCCAGCCACTGTGCTTGTTCGTCGACCCAATCGTCTACCAACGGTCCTCTAATGTAAGAGAGGAACGTCATAGCTCTTTGATAAGGAATGGCTAACTGGTCCACGTTGGGATTCATCCCCCTGTACAACGTGAAGGCTCTAAGGAACGATTTGCTTTGCTCCCTATTGCCATCAAATTGCGGGGGTGGATTTCCTCCCAACCGTCCATGTCCTCCTGGTGCGGGCGCAATCGGAGCAGGGGCAGTGCCTCCGCCACCGCCACCGCCACTGCCACCGCCTGGGGCTCCTCCTCCAGGTGGCGGACCTCCTCCGGAAGCGGGGACTCCTCCTCCAGGTGGCGGACCCCCTCCGGAAGCGGGGACTCCTCCTCCAGGATGGCGCCCCCTCCTCCGGATGCGGGAACGCCCCCTCCTGTTGCTGTGAGGGTCGTGCTTGCTTGACTTTGTGACATCGTTGTACTAGGGAACGATGATGCTGGCAGGTTGGTAATGGGTACTGGGATGCTTGGGGAGTCTGGTTGGTCTGTGTCAAGTCCTGCTCCTTTTGGCATAAATGGTCCTACTCCTAGGTCGTTGGGTACAGGTCTGAACATGTACCACTGTCCTTCAGTTTTGGAATATTCGATGAAGGCCCAAAGTCGTTTATCTTCCAGATAATGGATAGGCTTGTAGGTGTTTTCTTTTGGTTCGAAGATATAGTATCCCGAATACTCTTGACTTTCCCTCCAGACAGCCGATCCTTTGACTTTGTCTGAGAGTTCGTCGCTATGAAGGAGTTCGATGTATTCGGGGCTAAACTTGGTTCTACTTCGGCTGGACGAAGCCACGATGAAAGAGTTCTGACTTAATGTAACGCCACCACAGGGGCGTTAAGTACGACGTGTACTTCGAAGTCAATCTGTCAGGGGTTCTGGTAGAGCGAGTCGGTTAGGACTCAGTCCGGTGATGAATAAGAGTCGATCTAGCTTCGAGAGCTTATCGACCTTAGTCAGAGTAAACTGAGCTCAGGCACGAAGGCGAGCAGGGGACTTAAGCGCAAAGGCAAGTCGAAGACGGGTTCGTGAGTACTGATGTGGTATTACACAAGAAGTCAGAACTACCGTACAAGCTAGGTAGGGTTCGACTTATATACAGGTACACGGTGTTTGGTTACACCAAACACATGGCGCAATCCTAGGATACGGGTCCTAGTGAGCTTATCGTACTATGAGTCATATCGAAAGTACTAGTAGTTTCCGCGGAGTCACGCGGGACTCTGACGTCGTCAGCGGATTCTAAAAGTCGTAAAACCTACCAATGGTACGATCATGGGGTAGGCGCGAGATAAGGGCCGAGACCTGAATCAGAACGGATCCTAACCGTAAACGAGTCACGAGTCGATCGATGGAATGGAAGTAATGAAAAGGAATAGTCACGTAATGAGAAACAGCAAAGATCAAAATTCGTAACAGTTGTCCTCTTTGAGTGGAGGTGGTGTGTGGATTGCTTCTTCTTGTACTGCTAGGGCTATAGCAGTATCAGAGTCGACGAGGGTAGGAGAAACAGGAGGAGGAGTCTGGGGGGTGTAAGGGAATGGTTGAAACGTAGGAGTTGAAACTTCAGATTCTAGCAGCTGAGTACGACGTATGTCCGGGGATCTGATCATAAGAGGGGGGGGAGTCTGAATGGGGACTGGTGCCGTAGGGACGATTATGTTCTGATAGGCGCGATGTTCGCCTACAGACTCATACTCGTCTTGAACGATACCAGAAGTGAAAGACATGTTGATGATGGTAGTACAAGTTCAGAAGTGGGGAGTGATGGGGATATGTTTTGCTCAGGAGTCTTTGGCTTTTATGTCCTCTTGGGCGCTCCTTCGGCATTAGGGTATAGGCGATAGAAGTCCGTTATCGCGGACTGGGAGTGGGTCAGGTTTTCCCGAGGTTCCCACGTACTGTCACTCATGGGAAATCCTTTCCACTTGATAAGGAAATGGAGTTTGCATCCTCGGCCTTGTCAGCGTGAGTCTAGAACTTGTTCCACTTCATATTCTTCTTCTCCGTCGATAAGCTCCGGCAATGGTCGGGTAAAGTTCGGTCCGTGTAATGCCGTCTCTTTATAGGGCATCAGGAGGTTAGCGTGGATCACCGGGTGTATCTTCCACTGGCTTGGCAGGTCCAGTTCGTATGATACTTGCGATAAGACCTTCTTGATGGGGAAAGGGCCATATCTTTTTGGCGCTAGTTTGGAAGTAGGGTAATGAGTGCATAAGTTTACACCCTCTAACCAAACCATTTCTCCTTCCTTGTACGGGGTAAAATTGCGCTTGCCTCTTTCCGCCATTAGTACTTGTGCGTGATTGATGCATTCTTGCGCCTTTCTTCTCGCCTCCTTCATCTCTTCTATCCGTTTGTCAACCGCTGGTGCATTGGTTGTTTCTTCGTTTTTTTTTTTTTTTTTTTTTTTTTTTTTTGGAACCATTATTATTCTGGGGCAGTAAACGAGTACAAGACCAGTCAAGTACACAATTAAGGACTCATTTAAGGGTTGGTAACGTAAGTGGAGGCCACACCGAAGCAGGATCTCGTAGGTAATAGAGTACCCCCTGTCACAGGAGGAAGCGTAAGGACAGTCGTTAGGTAGCCATACAACCGTAAACAGATGGCGTAAACAGATGTAGGAAGCGAGAAAGTTCCATGTCAGAAGAAAAGAAAAAACCCCCGACAAAGTGGGCGGACCGCTCAAGGCGGGGTCAGCCATTTTGAGGACGCGCAGTTACCCAGGGTCGAACGGGACAGGGCCCGTCTCCGGTCGAGAAGCAGCACCGGAAATCTGAAGAAATATTAGCAACCATCTGGCGTCATCAGAGTCTCCGAAGAGGTTCTTCAGCGGGATGTCGCGGATATGGGTATGCCAGTTGTCCACAAGTCTTCGCTGGGCGTGGCGGACTTGCGGGCAATGGTGGATGAGGTGGGGGATCGAACGCTCTCTGGCGCCGCATGGGCAGGCGGAATGCTCAGGAGGAAGGTCGGGTCTATGCTGGAGGGTTGTATTTAGACGTGAATGAGTGTTGTACGGCAAGCTGGAACACCGTGCATAACGTCTTGCGGGTGATGTCGGGAAGAGACGGGGGTTTAAAAAATTGGACAGGGGCTGGATCATCTCCGGGCCTTTCTGGACGGGGTTTAATGGGGATGGCGGCTGCGAAGAGCGGGTGGTTACGTCCATCCGGAGGGTTTTGGATGCCGTAGTCGTAAGCGGAAAAGTCTCGGCCAGATTTTAATCTCCGGCTCTGAATCCATCGCCTAGACCAGGTCTGATATGCGTGTTGTCTAGCCCGTGCCTTGAAAAAGGCGGCTGACTGAACCCTTTGCAGGGTGGCCAGAGGTGCCGTAGCACAGATACCAGCGGCTGCTAACCGGGCCAAGTGGGACTGCGTGCGTTCCTTCTTCAATGGAGACCACACCACGTGAACCGTGGTGTTCCTGGGTTCAGAGAAAAAGGAAGTAAGTGAGTGATGAAAGCGGAGGAGGTCGAGCTGGCTCTTAGACCCCTTAAAGTTCTAAATGCGTGAGATAGCGCTCATGTCCGCGCAGAGTAGGTAAATATCTGTGGGTGCAGCCCCCGAAGAGTAAGTAAGGGAAATGAACTCCGCTGCCTTGCTAAGAGCAAACAGAGAGACATCCCCTGGCGTCACCTGCGTCCCCATGCTCCATTGTCGCACGATCTGCCTCTCCCCACTAGTCACACAAGCTGCCGCACCGCCCACTTGTTTGTTGTCGGCCCGGCCCTTGTTAGAGACCGTGCTGGCAAGGTAGATTGCTACCGTACTCGAGCCAGGGATACCTCCGTAAAGGTCATCCACCCACTTTTTCCGGGATTGGGGTCTATCCATCCCCATCACTTTGACAGAAGCCCTCCAGTTGGGAACCTCCCAGGGGGCGACCGCAGTGACGTCGGTTCGAGGACATGATGGGTCCACTCGAGCTCCGAGAGCCTCCAAGGCAGTGGGGCGCTGTTTGGACCCTCCAGACCGGGCCACACGTGCACTGACTTGTACTGAGCCACCGGGGTTACCAGTGTCCAGGCCGTTCTGGACCGGTCCACACCAGTCTTGGCCTAGACGGCGCAAGAGCTGGGAAGTCCGGGGAACACGGGTCAGTCTGTAGGCGGAAGTTTCGGTTAGTTTCTCAAAATACAGGTCCGCCGGAAGAATGCGGAGGAGTTCGTGAAGGGGCTCTCGTGGTGCGGTGCGGAAGGCCCCCGCGCACACTCGAACTCCCTCGTTGAACACCATTTGTACCTTGTTAATGAGAGACTTGCGGTTAGGGGCATTGGCCCAGAGTTGACATCCGTAGGAAAGCACTGGAAGGCAGACGGCGTTAAACACCAGTCGCCAACTCGCAGTGGAGATTCCTCGGACGGAGTTGCCGAGCATCTGCAAAGCTTTTAGTGAGCCACGTGCGCGATTGCACATGGTGGTGACGTGAAAGGTCCAGTCGAATTTGAAGTTCAAGAAGAACCCCAAATATCGAACCGTGGGTTTAGCATAAGTATAGTAATAAGTATTGTGCATAATGTCCGGTAAAAGAATGGAGTCAGGAGCAGGTTCCTTGGTGCATGGTTTACGAAAGTAGATAAGTTCAGTTTTGGATGGTTCAAGGAAGAGATTGGAGTTACGTAGCCACACTTCACACGCCAAGTACCGTTCCCGGAGACGATCATTGACTTCGGCCCAGGTGTTGCTGTGAGCAAACACCAGGCCGTCGTCTACGTACATACCAAGAGTGGAGTTGTCGCATGGAGGGGCAAGGTGAAGTAAGGGGGAAGTGTATAGTGCGGACAGGATGGGGGAAAGAGGAGAGCCCTGAGGGGTGCCGACAGGTTGACCACGTTCCTCCCCAAGTTGGCCGTTGAAGTAAAGGGAAACTCGCCGGTTATCCAGAAAGGAAAGCACCCATTCCGCGATCGACTCGGGGTAACCGAGGATCCGCAGAACATGCGCCATTCTTCCCTTGTGCACATGATCGAAGAATCCGCTGATGTCAAAGAGGACCGCTCCACATTTACGGTTGAGACGTAATTGTGTCTGCGCGTCATGACATAGCGTAAACCCCGCATCAAGTGTAGACGAGAAGGGCCGAGTGCCGAACTGAGAGGTGGGAAGAAGTCCGTGCTTGTCGGCCTCGAAAGCGAGGCGACGTGCAACGATCTTTTCCAACAGCTTGCTCAGGCACTCAATAAGGGAGATGGGCCTATAGGCTTTAGCCAAGAGATAATCGTCCTTTCCCGGTTTGGGGATGACGACGACCATAGCTTTCTTCCAGAGGCAAGGGTGATAGCCTTCTCTAAGACATGCGTCGAAAAGGGGGATGGTATGGTCCTTGATCGTGGTCCAGGCCCGTTTGAGTATGAGCCAGGATATGCCGGAGTCGCCAGGCGCCGAGTCATTAGCACAAAGCGTGAGGAGATGGGTGATCTCCTCCTCTACGATCGGCTCCAGTGTTCTAGGTGGGCGTGGGGGAGGGTCAGAGGATTGAATGACCTGTATATCGTCAAGGCCGTCCACAAAGAATTTGCGCCCCAGTGTGTCAGCTATCTCCCTTTGGTCAAAAGAGAGAGCGCCAGACGCTAGCCTGAGAGCGGGGATACCATCGAGGCGCCGGCCGTGTCTCCATTTGGCTACCTCCCAGATGTTGCGTGTCGAGATGACTTTGTCGTAATACCCCCGTTTTGCTTTACGGGTGATGCGCTTGAGGTCCCGGGAGGCAGCCGTTTCTCGTCGGAGTCGCCCGGGGGAATCTGTTGGAGGGCTAGAACTGCAGCGGCGCAGTCCTCGTTCCACCATCTGTTACTGCGTGCTTTAGGGGGAAGTGACTTTTTGAGGTGTGACTCGCAGGCCTGGATGAGGGCCGTTTGAATTGCCTCTGCGGTGTGTTCGATGTCAATGGGAGTGGAGATGGGGAGAAGCGGAGGAAGGCCGGCCTCGATGCTAGCCAGCCACGCCTTGAGCTTTTCCTCGTCATCCTGCGAGTCAAAAGAATATTTGGTACGGACCGCCGGCTTTAGGCCGCGGAAGAAGCCCTCCAATAGCCAGTTCGTGTGAATACCCGCATGATCTGACCCAAGGGAGGCTTCCCAATCCGTGATGGGGGGTGAAAGGGCGAGGGAAGCGACCGCTGCGCAGTTGTGCCAGACAAGGTCCAGCGTACTGCCGCGTTCTGCCTCCGTGCCCCTCCGAGTGACTTCTCCGGGAAGCGTGCCAAGCTCAAGGGCCTGGGCCGCTGCCCACTGCTCGAACTTGGCAGCAGTGGGGGAGGGTGACCAACCCCTCGGAGACCAACTCGGGGAATGAATGTTGAAGTCGCCGACCAGCATGGTCGGGACCGCGGGATCTAGATCAAGGGTGAGTAATGAATGTAAAGCAGAGGGATCCTCCACGTCATTGTAAAAGTTTATAATACGTAAAGTGTCCTGGTGTATATGTAAGTCCACCATCATTACCGTATTGTGATGTAACAAGTCCAGTCGCGGTACCACCCTAACGGGGTGAGTCCGTCTAGGTGAGGCTAGGCGACTATGCTTACGAACGTAAATCAGAACTTTAGCACGTTTAGTGTCTGTAAAATGAGGGTAAAAGATAGACCAGTTCTGGTGCGAAGCACCGCCCAAAACTTCAGTACCATCCCTTGCAGAGTCCGATCTTGAGACTCCAATACGGCCAAACCACGGTTCTTGAATGCAGATAACGTCATCGGAGATGTTCGTTTCGAGGAGGGCGTGCATCATCGCGTTGCGTCTCCTCATGTTGACTGATAGGATGGATGTACTATGCATAGGACGTGATGGAGGGAAGTGAGAACAGCCTCGCGGCGTCTTGCAGTAGGTGAGACTTAATGCTGTCGGCTACGCGGTCCCCAATGGGGCCAGGGTTGTCGAGGGAAAAGAGTGATTCGAGCGAGTTACCGACTACGATAACCTCCACTTCCAATGCAGACAGGGGTCGGGTGGTAATGTTGTTCTCAAACAGGGAGAGCGCGAGATTGCGAGTAAACTCAACAGCGTCATTGAACTGGCGCATGCGGTCAGAGGTTTTTGCAAGCCTCTGCCTCTTGGTCTCGGTCTCCTCCTCCGTTGCGAAGCGTGTGGCGGCAGGGAGCAAGTGGTAGACAAAGTGAACGGGTTGGGTGGAGCCCCAGGCTGCGCGGAAAGCATGGACGCTTGCCGACGCCTTCTGATGGTCCCCTCCCCCCCCGGCGCGTGCTACCGCGTCTTCGGTCTGTGGAATAGTAAGTGGTAGTCCGTGTTTGACTGCGTACCGAGCGGGCAAAGTGAAAAGGTTATCGAGGTTCTCCGTAGGAGCCCCCCAACCCCCTTCCAGCTCAGTCATCGCTCGCTGAAGGTCCTCTCTTGAGCCGTCGCAAACCGCGTAAGCGAGTTTGCGGAAAGCGTCAACAGTTTCTGTGATCGTAGCAACGTCCTCAGGGAACAGGACAGTCATGACCGATGAGCCTTGGGCGTTTCCATTCGTGTTTGGGTTTGAGGGACTCGCGGTGGGCAGACCGGACGCTTCCGCACCCGTGGTCGCCTTCCTATCCCTGCGGCTTCGCTTCTTCCGAGCCGCACGGGAGCCCGATGCTTGTGGGGTGGCGTCCTTGCCGCCTTTGCCCACTGTCGTGAAGCCGTCCGTACTGACCGGAGTTTGTTTACTATTGGGGTTGGAGAGAGCAGCGTTAGTAGTAGAAGTCGGGGGAGAAATACTAGCCAGGGGAGAGGGTTTGAAACCCCCTCGAACCGGGCAAAGTGGTGAGCGGGCATTATGACGGCCGCCGCAAAGCAGACACGGGAAGCGACAGTTACATTGCCCAGCGACCACGTGAGTGGTTGCTTTGCAATGGAAACCGTGTTCCGGTCCACTGTGGGAGCCCCCGCAGATATGACAGCGGACAGAATTCGGCCCAAGTTTGCAAGCCGGTGCGTTGGTGGCGTGTCCAATTTCATGGCACCGCCCGCACTGTGCGAAGAAGGGCTTGTTTCCTGTCAAGAAGAATTGTGTTCGTGAGCCAAACATACCAACCCCTTGCACTTTCGCGGTCCGGGATCGATCGCCTGTCTCGTCAATAAAAGCCAACTGGACTACACCCCGCGTCGCGTGTGCAAGCGACGTGACTGGGAGTTGCCAATGTGGTTTGGAAACAAAAATTGCATCACGGAAGAAGGGGACGCGTCGGATCTCCTGCAGCAGGGTATCCGCAGAGTGGATCACCCCCGCCCCGTCCGACGTCGGAACTCCCCAAAGTTGCGCGAAGGTCCACCCCTTGTTAGGGAGGGGGTTACCCACTCCCAAGGGTTCCACCAGCACCTTGGCAAATTGAAGAATAGTAGTGAAGGGAACTACACCTGCAAACACATACACAAAATTGTGGGAGTTAGCATTAACAGACCACCTTCCGTACAAGACCGGCGGGGCTTGTGCGGACAGGCGTTCCATGGCGCTACGAGCCGCTTGTACGATGCCACCAGGGTTCGATTTGTACAGACTAGCCTCCGCGGCCTTGTCCGGCAAACCCTCCCCTCGGGCAATAGTGATTTCGGTATTCTCCAAGGAGATGGGATTGGCACCGCGCCCTTTACGGGTCGCTCCGCCAGGAGTACGGCCTATAGTGTTAGCATTGGTGTGTGCTTGCGCTTTTGCGGCACCGTTCTGGGCGAAATTAGCGGGGGTTACAATACCCGCCCACGTCGCCTTATCCGGGAGGATAGCGTGGGGGGGGCGGGGTGCTGAAGAAGGGGGGGGAGGGCGCGGAACCGGAAGGGGATCCGGGACCGGCAGCGCCTCTGGAGTTGAGGATTGCGCAGGCACCTCATTTGCTGGGTGCGCGCTGGCTGGGGTAGGAGCTGGAGGCGGAGCCCCCGCGACCTGCGGTAAAGGAGGGGCGGGTTGAGGGGCCTTTCCTTTGCCGCTGGACTTGGGTTGCGGACGGATCCTGATGAGTTCGTCCTGGGCGTCGATGCGTGAGGACAAGACATTGATTTGTGATGTGAAAGACGTCATCAGGTTGGCCTGTAACGCGTTAAGCATTTCGGCCAGACCCGGAAGCAGAGGAATTGGTTGGAGAGAAGGTAGCGCTAGCAGAACCGCAACGACCTCAGGCGCCGGAGCAGGCGGGAGGTCATCGGCCATTGCATTCTGCGGGTTGTGCATGGAAGACGCCACTCCCCGTGTAGAGTCCGGGGTGAGGGCTCGTGACGGAGGTGTGGGATCTGGAGCGTGGACTGAAACATCGGTGGCGGGTTCGGAGAGGCGCGCCCGCGGGTCACGGAGTGGGGCCTCCAGAGCTTGAGAGGGGCGAACCTCAGCAGGGACCGATATGCCCGAAATTGGGGGGTAGCTGGAAGCGAAGAAAAGAGGGCGCTTAATATCCGTCATATCGACATCAGGGACGTCGGATAGGTCAGACGGTTGGGAGGACAGAGAGTGGGACCGAGACCGGATAGGACGAGGCAACGCCGCCACGCGTTTGCCTTTCGTCTTACGGGCCTTTGGGGTCTGCGAGGTGTCCAGCGGCCGCGGACGGTTCTCCGGGGTTGCAGGGACTTCGCTCGGTGTAACGATACTTGCTCTGGAGGAAGAGCGTTCACGTTTGCCGACAGGGCCAGCGCGTCGTTTAGATGTCCGGCCCTCGCGTTCCTCAGCGTCATCCTTGGAAATGAGCACGTAGCCCAGCTCCTCCGCCGCTTTGGTGAGCCAGTCGAGTTTTACCGAATCTCGGTAAGCGACCGCCCAAGCTTTCTTCTCAGAGGAGATCTGGGCGTGCACTTCCCTGCGCGCCTCTTCGATCTCCTCCGCGTGGTCGAGTCGGATGCGCTCACGCGCACGAGTGATTTCATCCCCGTCTAGGATCGGGTCTGTCACTGTGCGGGCGATGGACTCACGTAGTTCTCGTGCTCTGTTATACGCAAAAAGTTTAATATACCCAGCGTTCTCCTCAATGAGAGGATCGGAGATAATAGGGTCCACCACGCGGGCCTCTTCATCTTCCTTCATGGCCTCCACGAGGTGGTGCCTGTACAGCATCTTCCACTCTCCAATGAAGGGGCCAAGTTGCTTTTGTGCCTCCACGAACAGTCTGTCCAAGGATCTCTGATTAGCGTTACGACGGGTGACCTCATCCTTAACCTTGTGGTCATAAGTCTGGCGGACCATGTCGTCATAGACCATGTCTGCCAAGCCCTGTGCGTCGTTTACTGAAATTTGATAAGTGGCCACAGCCTTGAGGCGGACCACTTTCTCGATGTGGGCCTGTCCCACCCTCAGAACAGACTCATAGAAGTCCGCTAGCGGGGGTTCATCGGCGCCGGCGTAGTGCATGAAGAAGTTGGTGAGCTGCTGGGCCTGCGTGGCAATCCTCCCACCCTGCGTCACAGGGGGGGTGAGGCCATCGGCCAGGGTCCAGATGTCACCATCTGAGTCATCGATCTTAACGCGGCCTTGGATCTTACGTCCCCCAGACCGCAAGGCCCCGCGAAGTATTGCGCCGAGTACTGCTGTAGCGAGCCGGAACCAGGACGAGGGGATCAGCCCCGCCTGTTCCAGGTCACCACGACTGTCCTCGACCCCAGAATCTAAAGCGTTAATAACTAAAGCAGCAGAAAGATTGAAACCCTCGTTAGAGCAAGGGTAATCATTGTCCTTGTGCAATTGCAGGGGAGCAGCAAGGTGGAAATTTGCGTAGCCGGTCTGCAACTCCGAAACATCGCGACCCAGCTCCACCATCAGTTCGTTTTTAATGCGCTCTACCGTGCCCTCCTCGTCGATCCAGTTCGGATCTTCCAGGTTGGTCGGTACTTCGTTTAGGACGGGCGCTCGGAGCGCCTGGTCAATGCTTTCGACAAAGTCGCGTACGCGCAACTCGGGAACTCTGATCGGAATCGCATCGTGTAGCCTGTGTCGTTAGTTTCTTTAGTGACATGGGACCAGACCGAAGCGACCGAGGCCGGCCTCGACGGTGGGACCACTACGTCACAGGGATCTGCGGTGGATGAGCGGACAAAGATTACCTCCGGAGAAGCACGCGGCGCAGGCTGGGCCACCTGCTGCTCCACTGCCTCCCTGATGATGCGCCTCGTTTCAACGGGCAGGAAGTTTGGGACTTTCACCGCTCGAATCGCCCTCAGGTCGGCCGTAGCCTCCCTGATGTAGCGTTTTGTGGCCTCAGAGAGGCCCGCGCGGACTTGGGGTTGTATCTCCTGGATGGAGGGTTGCGTGTACTGTACAGAGGATTGGAGTGAGTCAAAACTGGCCTCCGGGAGGGGGGCCAGAGTCGTGATGGGTGGTAGAACGTGGTGCCTGTTGGGGGCTGTCCCTTGCACTTCAGCGGACCCGACTGGTGGGAGAGGGGAAGAGGAGAGGAGCCAGCGATGATCATCGCGGACCCCGTACTGGGTTTCGTGGGTGACCTCTGGAGCCGGCTGCGTGTTAGGGTCGAAGCCAGCGTCCATGATGTCCCTGTACGGTTGGGAGGGGACAGGGTCTTTGTTGAATGTCTTAATGTGGGCCAGAAGATGGCCGGGGTCGTTTGGATTAATAGCGGGTTGAGGGGGGAACCGGGTCTTGCGACCACGGAACGTGTTGCGGTGAGGAAGGGGGTTGCGGATTCTGCTCCATAGAGCTCTAGACTACAAATGTGAGGAGGTCGCGAGGACGCCAAGCGGGATCTCCAAGAGATGTATTGAAGCTAATGCGAAAACCACAGCCAAATCAAAGGAGATGGTGGTGGTGTTGTTTCTTCGTTTCCCGTGGCCCTCAGTGTCCAGCCCATTAGCAACTTGAAAGGTGATCGTTTAGTCGTTTGCGTTGGGCCCAACTATTATGTGCAAACTGGGCGATAGGTAGGAGGGTCAACCCAGTTATCTTGTTGAACATTACTCCAATGGCGAAGGTATTGTTTAAGCCACTGGTTTGTATGTTCTGATTGTCCATCAGTTTGCGGATGATATGCTGATGAAATATTTTGTTTGATGTCCAACGTTCGGCACAAGTTGCGCATATAGGTTGAGATTAAAATGGGGATCCCTATCAGTGATCATTTTCTTTGGCAATCCATAATGTGGGTAGACGTGTTGAAGGTATAGTTGAGCTACTCCTTCGGCTGTAATTGTCTCGTTGCATGGTACGAAGATGGCCGCTTTTGTGCAGTCGTGGTCAGTGATGGTGAGTATCGTGTCGAATCCCTTGAATATTGGTAATTTGGTAATAAAATCCATAGTGACAACTTCAAATGGTTGCGCTTCTGGGTCGGTAGTGATGGGAAATAGTCGAGGTTTTTGTTGGTGTGTGTTAATTTTATTTGCTTGACACACTGTGCATCCTTTGACATACTCTTCCACATCTTCTTTTTGACGTGGCCACCAGTACCGTTCTTTGAGTAATGCGTGCGTATTGGCGATTCCAGGGTGTCCGCAGTAAGGGGGATCGTGAAAAAGGTAAATTACCCCCCTTTTAAGTTCAATGTTGCCCTCGACATTGGCAACTCGAGCTCCCTCGTGACACCACATATCCACATCATCTTGATACAAATTGTGAGCGTTGATCCATTCTGGCTTTGGTGTATTATGATGATTTAACTCGCTCCACATAGAAAGTTCTTCAATTGACTCATCTTCTGTCCCTGCTAATTTGATGAATAATTCTTCAGGGAGTACTGTGACGTCGCCATTGTCTTCTTCTCCTTCATCGTAGTCACTTCGCCTTGATAGTGTGTCTGCCCTTGCATTCTTTGTTTCGCTGACGTGTTTGAGAATGAAATTGTACTCTTGTAATTCCTGGAATTCGCGCGTGACTCTTCTACTGATTTTTCTGGGTTCTTTCCAGTAGATGAGGTTGGCATGGTCGGTATGGATAGTAATGATATGTGGGGATCCTACAAGGTACGTTCTCCACATCCTGAGAGCTTTGACGACTGCTAATAATTCTCGGTCATAGATGTCATAGTTTCACTCTGTTTGAGTGAAACTTTCGGAAAAGAATGCCACTGGGTGCATTTTTTTGTCGTCTCCTTCTTGATTTAATACTGCGCCAATTGTGAAGCCGGACACATCAACCTCGATTTCGAAGGGTGCGTCTAGTTTTGGACATTGTAGTACTGGGGCTTCGCTAATTCTTGCTTTGAGTTCTTCAAAGGCCTTATTCCTGGCACTTGTCCATTCCCATGGTGTTTCTTTCTTGGTGAGATCATTAAGAGGTCGTGCAATGGCCAAAAATCCTCGTATGAAGCGGCGATAGAAGTTGCAGAATCCAAGGAATCCACGGACTTCCTTAAGGTTAGTGGGTGTAGGCCATTCACGTACTCCTTGTACTTTGACCGGATCCATTTTTACTTGGCCATGGCCGATAATGAGACCTAAATATTCGACTTCTTGTACTTCGAATACGCATTTCTCCGGCTTGAGATATAGATCATGTTCGTCAAGTCGATCTAGTACTTGATGTACTAGTTGTCGATGCGCAGTGAGGTTGTCGGGTGTTGCGATGAGAATGTCGTCCATGTATATTACCACCCATCCTTGCGCCACCAGGTCGCAGAAGATAGTATCCATCATAGTTTGGAAGGTACTTGGTGAGTTTGTAAGTCCGAAAAACATAATGCAGGGTTCAAACAATCCTTTGAATGCGCCTTTCCATTCATCTCCTGGCTTGATCCGCACATTATTATACCCCCATCGGATATCGAGTTTAGTGAATATTTGTGCTTCTTGTACTTTGTCTATAAGTTCTGGAATAAGGGGAAGTGGATATCGGTTCTTCACTGTCAGTTCGTTGAGTTTTCGATAGTCCTGCACCGGTCTAAGTTTGCCGTCTTTCTTTTTGATGAAAAAGAAGGGTGAAGAATAGGGGGACTTGGATGGACGAATATATCCCTTCTTTAGTTGCTCGTCGACAAACTCTTCTAGTGCTTTATCTTCAACTTGAGTCATGGGGTAAATTTAGCAGTCAATAGTGGGGGGTGCGTTAGGCATCAGGTCAATAGCATGATCCCAGGGTCGTGGTGGTGGGAATCGTTGTGAGCTTTCTTCATCAAAGACTTTTCGATGGCGGTGATATTCTGCTGGAACTCTTTCTTCAAAGGTTTTAATTGTCTTGTCCGCAGCTTTTTGTGCTAATTCTGAAGCGGTTGTAGTTTTCCTTAGATGGACGACTTCATCGGGAATTTCTTCCACTTGTTTTTCCCATTGTTCCTCGGTTATAATTCTTCGGTTAGCAACGGATACATATCCCAGGCTAGTGATTACCACTGGTTGAAATTCTTTGTCCAAAGTGGCGTCCTTCCAGTGTACTTTAGGCTCAAGTGCTGTGAGCCATGGGTATCCTAGAATTACTTCATCGGATCCTAAGTGGGTGATAAGGAATCTGAGCGTTTTGGTCTGGCTTCTGGTCATGACTTCAAGGTCAGTGAATTGCATAATTTCGCCATCTTGGTTGTGAGTTCCGTCTACATTCCATATTTTGATAGGTTTTGCTACCGGTAGTGTAGAGATTTTAAGTCGATTTATCAGATTTTTACTGATAAAGTTGTCGGTTGCTCCTGAATCGATGAGCACTTGTCGTTCGCGCCGTCGCGTGTGCAGATTTAAATAAACTGGAATTCGCATAGATTGGTATCTGCTATGGTACACGCTAATCTTCATTGCTTTAGCCCAGGCCGTGGGGGTTCAAGCATTGGAAAAAACCCTGTTTCCCAAACAATTGTTCTTCAAGAGCTGCCTTTGACATCGTCGGAGTCAGCTTGCATTGCCGCCGATATAGGCTGCCGCTTTCTCCGAGGCTTTCATATTAGCGTTGCCTTCTACCTTGACTGTTGCGACTACAGTGGGTGTGGTTGAGGGTACAGTAGAAGAGGTTGTTGCCACATATGCTTGAGTGTTTTGGCATTGAGGGCAACTGCGTGAAATGTGCCCTTTATTACCACATCTGAAGCATCGTCCTTCTTGTTGATAGCGTTGCTGTCTTCATTGGTCATGGTAAGGCAGAAGAAATCAGGAACCCACACCCCTTATATAAGCAATTCGACACCCACCACCGCACATCCTACTCCTACACAACACCGATTTTGGGTATTTTTCTCTAATGG
Organism: Lactarius psammicola; assembly: GCA_025769895.1. Lineage (NCBI taxonomy): Eukaryota > Fungi > Basidiomycota > Agaricomycetes > Russulales > Russulaceae > Lactarius > Lactarius psammicola. The sequence goes on from WTXK01000714.1 coordinate 20,896, forward strand.
GAGTTTAGAAGACCTAATTAGCTTGCATTTGGAAAGAGGGATTTTTAAATTTCTCAAAACTGGGGTACAGTAGGGTCTAGAAACTACTTTTTATAAAAACCATTTTTAAGTGTTTCCGAGTTGAAGGAAACAATAATCAAAAGTTGGTCCGATGGATTTGTCTGATCACGTGACCTAAATATAGTGACGTAATCCTACAACACCCTCCAACGAGAATCCCGTCTCCAGAGCAGTAGAGCCCCAGGAAATGCCCCGAAAGCCCCGCATAACACAGGCCCGTACCTGCAGGGCCGAAATGGCGCGTCTTGCCTTGCATCCATTGGGCACAAAACCCCCTGTGCAGGATTTAGTCACATTGAAGCGGGTGAGCAGTCACCAGTCTGGACGCGAGGGCACACTCACACAGTGGACAGAAACCGACAGCAGTGAAGACCTAGATCCGGAACTTGCAAGTTTCTGTCAAAAATTTGACCTTGAACCCCAAGTTCAGGACTTTGAAAGTGACACAGATGGAGACACACCTGGATCAGACGCCGATCACGACCCTTCCAATGAGTCAGAGATTGCTGAGCAATCGGAACTTGAGCACTTCAGTGCGGTTCTTCAGCGCACTCAGCAGATCACCATCTGGCTAGAGAAAGAGGAAGTCAGGTCAAGGAAGCGCAAAAACTCCAAGGAATTACCAGGAAAGTCACAGAAGACGTCATACCAGCAC
>WTXK01000715.1:0-21587 GCA_025769895.1 Lactarius psammicola
GCCCCCCAAATATACTGAAGAAGAGCTGAAGAAGATTGAGTGGGGGCACCCCCATCAACCAGTCATGGACCAATGCCTTCAGGCATTACGAGATAAGTCCATCATAGCTGAAGTCTGTCGGTATCGAGCGCTGACACAAGATCAGCAGCACCTTGAACAACGCATCAAGGAACTCGAAGCCGGCATCGCAGTCCTCTACAGACAGCGATCATTGTGCGCTACTCGCCTCCACCGCGCCAACGCCCTTGCATGCTTGGAACGGGAGCGACGGCAGCTGGGCGACCCAGAGATACTATGGGAGCACCCTGACCATCAAGAGTACCAACGCGAACGGGGCTACTAGGATGTGGGCATCCTCCTTGAAAAGGGGGTGATGTTTTTTTTTTTTTTTTTTTTTTTTTTGGAACCATATTTATTCCGGGACAGTAAACTAATACAAGACTGGTCGAGATGAACTCATTTACGTGGTGGTTTTAACTATGGAGGTCGCACCGAAGCAAGAACTCGTAGGTAAAGTAAGACCGCCCTTTCAAAGGACGGTAGGTAAGAGTCGTAAGGTAGGTTGGACAAGCCCCAACACGAGGTCCGAGACATTGTCATGCGAATGAAAAGTTCCATTTGAGAGAAAGCAAAAGGTTACCCCCATAAAGTGGACGGGCCGTTCTAGGAACGGGGTCCGCCAGGTCTTGAGAACGCGCGTTTACCCAGGGTCAAACGGGACAGGGCCCGTCTCCGGCCTTGAGGCAGCTCCGGACATTTGCAGGTACACCAAGAACCAACGTGTGACGTCCGATTCCCTGAAAAGGGTTTTGATCGGGGTTCTGGTGATGTCCATGAAGCCAAGTTCCGACATCTTCCAGTGCACACGTTGAACACGGCGGCAATGGTAGATGAGGTGCGGGATGGAGCGTTTCGGGTCGCCGCAGGGACATGCAGCAGACTCTGGTGGTAGGTCAGGGTGGTGTCGCTCCACATACTCTGAGGTAAATGAGTGCTGGACCGCCAGTTGCATCGAAACGCAGTGTGCTTTGCGTTTGAGGGGGGGTGGTTTGACGTGGCGGCGTGATGTGACAGGGCCAGGCTCAGCGTCTGATGGGACTTTGTTGTTTTTGGGGATGGCGGCAAGGAAAAGAGGATGGTTGCGGCCGTCTGGAGGGTGTTGGATACCAAAGTCATACGCAGCGTAGTCTCGGCCAGATTTTTGTCTCCGGCTCTGAATCCACCTTGTAGACCAGGTGTGATAAGCCCTCTGTCGAGCTCTTGCCTTGTAATAGGCAGCCGTCTGGACTCGGTTGAGGGAAGAAAGGGGGGTACAGGGCGCAGGTGCCAGAGGCTGCCAGCCGGGAGAGGGTAAACTGTGTGCGTTCCTTCAACACTGGAGACCACACCACGTGAACCATGGTGTCCCTGGGTGACGAAAAGAAAGAGGTAAGCGACTGATGAAAACGTAAGAGGTCCTGTTGGTTTTTAACCCCCTTAAAGTTTTTGATGTGGGAAATGGTGCTAGTGTCACCGCAGAATATGTAGATGTTGCGAGGTGCAACCCCCTGGTTGTAGGTAATGGAAATGAACTCCGCCGCCTTGCTGAGGGCAAACAGAGAAACATCCCCATGAGTGACGTCCGTTCCCAGACACCACTGTCGAACAATCTGCCCCTCCCCTCTTGTGATACAAGCTGCCGCGCCGCCCACTTGTTTGTTGTCGAACCGGCCTTTGTTAGAGACCGTTCCGGCAAGGCAAATTAAAACCGTACTAGGGTCTGCAGAGTTCCCGTAAAGGTCCTCCACAAACTTTTTCCGGATATGGGGTCTGTCCATCCCCAACACCTGTACCATTGCCCTCCAGTTGGGGACCTCCCAGGGGGCAACAGCGGTGACGTCGGTTCGAGGGCATGTGGGATCCACTCGAGCTCCGAGAGCCTCCAAGGCAGTGGGGCGCTGTTGGAGCCCTCCAGACCTGGGCCCCTTTACGTGCACTGACTTGTACTGGTCCTCCATTGCTGGAGTCCAGGCCGTTCTGGACCGGTCCACTCCAATCCCGACCCAAATGGGCTAGGAGTTGAGAAGTCCGGGGAACACGGGTCAGCCTATATGCGGAGGTTTTGGTTAATTTTTCCAGGTACAAATCCGCTGGAAGAATGCGGAGGATTTCGTGAAGGGGCTCGCGCGGTGCGGTGCGAAATGCGCCAGCGCACACACGGACCCCCTCGTTCATTACCAATTGTACCTGTTTGATGAGAGACTTGTGGTTACGGGCGTTCGCCCATAGTTGGCATCCATAGGACAATACGGGAAGGCAAACGGCGTTAAACACCAGACACCAACTCGCAGTTGAAATGCCCTTAACGGAGCTACCTAGGGATTGAAGTGCCTTTAGTGAGCCACGTGCGCGATTGCACATGGTGGTAACGTGAAAAGTCCAGTCGAACTTATGGTTGATGAAGAAACCTAAGTATCGGACCGTGGGGGAGGGATATACATAATAATAAGTATTGTGGATAATGTCTGGTAATATGAGGTTGGTTGGGGGTGCGGAAGCTAAACGAGCGTGTGGGGAACAGAAGAAAATAAGTTCGGTTTTCGTAGGTTCGATGAAAAGGTTGGAGTTACGTAGCCACACCTCGCACTGTAGGTAGTACTCCCTTAGTTGTGACTGAACTTCGTCCCAGTCCTTGCCATGTGCAAAGATCAGGCCGTCATCCACGTACATGCCCAAAGAAGTGTTCGTACAGGGAGGTGCAAGGTGGAGGAGAGGGGAGGTATAGAGTGCTGAGAGGATTGGGGAGAGGGGCGATCCTTGGGGGGTGCCGATAGCCTGTTCCCGTTCTTCTCCAATTTGACCATTAAAGGAAAGGGCAACCCTTCGTCCATCTAAGAAGGAACAGACCCATGCCATGATCGACTCGGCAAAACCGAGGATACGCAACACATGCGTCATTCGTTCCCTGTGTATGTGATCGAAGAAGCCGCTAATGTCAAACAGTACAGCCCCACAGCGTCGTTTCAGGCGGAGTTGAGACTGGGCGTCATGGCATAAGGTAAGGCCAGCGTCTAGGGTCGAGGAGAAAGCTCTAGTGCCGAATTGCGTGGTCGGTAGGAGTGCGTGTTTGTCCGCATCAAAGGCAAGGCGTTTAGCCACTATCTTCTCCAGCAGTTTGCTTATGCATTCGATCAGAGAAATTGGGCGGTACGCTTTTGCTAGGAGATAGTCATCCTTCCCCGGCTTCGGAATAACGACTACTGTTGCTTTCCTCCAAATCTGAGGATGGTAACCACTTCCCAGGCAAGCGTCATAAAGCATGATGAGGTGGTCCTTGAGAACGGACCAGGCACGCTTTAAGATGAGCCAGGAGATGCCAGTGGAACCTGGGGCCGAGTTATTGTCACAGTCGAACAGGAGGTGCTCCACTTCGTCCTCGACAATGGCGGGCCATTCCCACGTGGGTACTGGAGGAGGGTCAGATGTTTGCTCCACCTCGATGTCGTCCAGTCGTTCCACAAAGAACTTCTTACTCAGTATCTTCGCGATCTCCCTTTGGTCAAAAGAGAGCGCTCCGGATGCTGATCGAAGTGCTGGGATGCCATCTAGCTTTCGGCCGTGGCGCCATTTGGCGACCTCCCAGATGTTGCGTGTTGCAATGACGTTGTCGTAGTAAGTCATCTTTGATTTGTGGACCAGTTTGCGGAAATCTTTGGTTGCCGCTGCCTTCTCTGGGCTGTCCCCCGGTTCCAAGGTGCGTAAATGGGCGATAGCGTTTGCACATGCTTCGTTCCACCACCTATTGGAGCGTGAGCGGTTGGGGAGTTTGGAGCTAAGATGAGTGTCGCAGGCTGTGATAAGGGCAGTATGGATGCTCTCCGCAAAGAGTTCAACGTCCCTGGGTTCGGATGAGAGAATGGCGGGTGAGGGGAGGCCGGCTTTGATGTCTGCCAGCCAGGCCTTCATCTGATCCTCTGAGAAATTGGCGTCGAACTTGTACGCCTTACATTCCGCCTGTTTGAGACCCCGGAAGAAGCCCTCCAGTAACCAGACCGTACGGATACCCGCATGATCCGATCCTAGAGAGGCCATCCAGTCCGTGATCGGCGGTGAAAGGGAGAGGGAGGCGACCGCTGCGCAGTTATGCCAGACCAGGTCCAGTGTACTGCCGCGTTCAGCATCCGTTCCCCTCCGAGTGATTTCTCCAGGCATCGTCGCCAGCTCAAGAGCCTGGGCTGCCGCCCACTGCTCGAACCGTGCAGCTTTGGATGAGGGTGACCAACCCCTTGGAGACCAGCTCGGGGAGTGAAGGTTGAAATCCCCGACCACCATCGTAGGCACGTCAGGGTCGAGATCTAAGTCAAGAAGTGAGCATAATGAGGAAGGGTCCTCGACGTCGTGGTAGAAGTTAATAATGCGTAAAGTGTCCGTGTGAATGCGTAAGTCCACTATCATAAGGGTGTTGTGTCGTACTAGATCAAGGCGCGGCACTACCCTAATCGGGTGTAAGCGTCGGCCAGATGCAAGTCTGCTATACTTCCGAACATATATCATAACTTTAGCTCGTTTAGAATCAGAGGAATAGGGATAGAAAAGTAACCAGTTCTGGTGTGCCGCACCTCCCAGTACCTCCCTTCCATCCCGTTCTTCATCTGCTCTTGCTGTTCCTATCCTTCCGTACCAAGGTTCTTGTACACAAATAACGTCGTCAGCTTCGTTGGTTTCGAGGAGGGCGTGCATCATAGGATTACACCGTCTCATGTTGACCGCGAGGATGGATGTACTATGCATGGCGTATGGTTGATGGGATGCTGAACAACCGGGATGCGTCGTCCTTGAGGAAGGACTTGATGGCATCTGCCGCCGCGTCTCCGATGTTTGGGTTAGGGTGGTCAAGTGAGAAGTATTGGTCAAGGGAATTCATGATGACGATGAAGTCAGCCTCGGCCGGTGTGATGGCACGATTGATGAAATTGTTTTCGAAGAGGGAGGTGGCAAGATCCATGGTGAAATTCTTTGCCTCGAAGATGCGTCGAGTGGACTCTCCAGTGTTCGCAGCCTCCTTGTCACGAGCTTGAACTTCAGCTTCTGTGGCAAAGTGGGTGTTGTGGGGGAGGTGAGAGTAAGCGAAGTGGACAGGGTTTGTGGAACCCCAATTGGTACGGAAAGATGTGATGCGGGCCAGTCGTTCCTCCGCGGCCTCAACCCCCTTGACCAGGAAGGCTTCGGTGGCTGGGACTGTCAGAGGGAGACCGTGGGCAACCGCATAGCAGGGCAGGCAGACAGAAAAGATTTGAGAGGGAGTCCGTGTGAGGGCCCCATCCCAGCTCTAGTTCTGTAAGCGCGCGGCTCATGTCTTGAGGTGAGCCGTCACTGACCGTTGCCGCTACAAGCTGGAAAGCGTCTAAAGTTGCTGAGATTGAGGCTACGTCATCTGGAAAGATAACAGTAGCGACAGATGAGGATTCAATAGAGGAAGAGGGGGGGTCACCGCCGGTTGGCATGTGTCCCGGTACCACTGCGTTGGCTGCTGCTGCCTTGGCCTTCTTGTTGGCTCTTTGGCGTGTGCTACGGCTCGGTTTGCTCGGCTTACCAACTGCCTCTCCCAGTGGTACAGGGGCTGCTGGTATGTTGCGTCTACCCACTCGCTGGACAGTAGTGAACCCGTCAGCGTCGACTGGAGCTGCGGTGGGAGTAGAGGTGGTGGAATTGACTAGGGGGGAAGGTTTGAAGCCTCCCCGAAGTGGACACTTAGGGGAGCGAGCGTTGTGTCGTCCTCCGCACAACAGGCACGGGTACCGACAGTTACATTGACCAGCAACAACGTGAGTTGTCGCTTTACAATGGAAGCCGTGGTCTGCACCAGTGTGGGAGCCGCCGCATATGTGGCATTTGACACTGTTCGGCCCAAGCTTGCAGGCGGGAGTGTTGGTGGCGTGCCCGATCTCGTGGCATCGGCCGCACTGAGCAAAGAATGGCTTATTCCCTGTAAGGAAAAACTGAGTACGAGAGCCAAACATCCCAACGCCGTGTTGTTTAGCGGCATGAGACCTGGTTCCTGTTTCATCAATGAACGCGAGCTGAACTACCCCTCGTGTGGCATGAGCCAGGGACGTAACAGGGAGTTGCCAATTAAGTTTTGAGACAAAGATTGCATCAGTAAAAAAGGGGACGCGGCGGACTTCTCGAAGGAGTGTGTCAGGGTCGTGAATGACGCCTGCTCCATCCGACGTGGGGACGCCGCGCAATTGTGCGAACGTCCAGCCCTTATTGGGTAATGGATTCCCTCCTCCAAGTGGCTCCGTCAGAGCTTTGGAGAATTGAAGAACTGTTGAAAAAGGAACGACGTCTGCGAAGACGTATACGAAGTTGTGGGATGATTTGTTCACAGACCACCGGCCATAAAGAAGGGCCGGTGCCTGGGCAGACATGCACTCCATCTGGCTGCGGGCTGCCTGCACTATACCACCTGGGTTCGACTTGTAAAGCCGTTCCTCGGCAGCCGTGTCAGGTAGCCCCAGTGCCACAAGTGATCGTGATCTCCGTGTTATCAGTGGATAAGGGAGGGGAACCTTTACCGCCTTTCTGTGCTGCTCCCCCTGCCGTGCGCCCAATGGCATTGGCGTTAGAGCGTGCCGTAGACTGGGCAGTGTTGCTGTTAGCGAAATTTGAGTTGGTAACCACGCCAGCCCATCGTACACCCTCAGGGAGGATGGCACGCTGGGCGGGACGGGTCGCGCGGTTGATCGGAGGTGGGATGGGGATGGGGGCTCCTTCCTGGGTCGGGGCTGGCAGTGAGGCGCCAAGTCCTTCTACTGGGAGGGGAGGAGTCGTGTCATGAATAGGAATGCCAGGTCCGCTGAGACCCGGGTTCGTAGGGGCCGGACCTATTGCGCGAGGTGCAGCGGCATTAGCCTGGTTTTTTCCCCCCCTTACCCTGGGGTGGCCTGGCGTTAATCGACGTGATGACGGCATCTTGCCCATCAATGCGTCGGGACAAGGTAGCAATTTGGTTGGTGAAGGACGTCATGAGGTTTGACTGGAGAGCTGTGAGCATCTCCGCCAAACCGGGCATGAGAGGGATGGTCGGGATAGGGCATGGTGGGGGGGGAACAGGCGCATCCGGTCTCTCCTTTACCAGAACTGCGGGAACAGGGTCCGCCGTCTCCGGTGAGGGGTCATCGACCATCGCGTTAGCCGGATTGTGAATGGATGAGGAGGTACCCCGGGATTGGTCTGTGGGGGTGATGAAGACGTCGTCAGAGGGGACAGGAAGGAAAAGGGGTTCCCGGTCGGCCTCAATAGAGACGTCTGTAAGGGGTTCAGAAATGTCCCGCAAAGGGTTGCGGAGGGGGGCAGAAGGGGCTTGCGAAGCTCGAACATCGGCTGGGACCGTAATGCCTGAGATGGGAGCTGTGGATGAAATGAAAGCGTCAAGGCGCGCTTTGGTCTCGGGGTACGCTGTTGCGAAAAATTGGGGAGGGGGAATCACATCCACAGCGTCCGCCATGGTCGCGTCCTCGTCCGCCTGTGACCCTGCCAAGGAGAAACTCTGGGATCTGGACCGAATAGCCTTCGGGATCACCAGTGAACATTTCCCTTTGGTCTTACGGGCCGTCGGGGTCTTTGAGAGGTCCAGTTTGCATGGCCTGTTCACCGGCGTAACAGGGACTTCAATTGGTGTAGAGATTCCTGCTCTGGAGCTTGAGCGGTCCCTCTTGCCGTCAGGGCTGGCGCGGTGTTTGACCAACTGGCCCTTGCGTTCCTCAGCGTCGTCCTTGGAAACCAGGACGTACCCGAGTTCCTCAGCCGCCTTAGTGAGGAAGGTGAGTTTGTTCGAGTCGCGGTACGCGGTCGCCCAGGCCTTCTTCTCCGTAGAGATTTGTGCCCGGGTTTCCGTGCGCGCAGCCTCGATCTCCTCAGCGTGTTCGATGCGGATTCTTTCGCGTGCTCGAGTGACCTCATCCCCATCAAGAAGAGGGTCAGTCACAAGCCTCGCAATCGACTCCCGGATAGCGTTAACCCGGCGATACGCGGATAGCTTGACGTATCCAGCGTTCTCATCCAGGAGAGGATGGCCAGTTAGAGGGGTCTCCTCCCGGTCATCCTCATTGTCCTTCAAAGCTTCTGTCAGCTCATGTAAATACAGCTTACGCCAGTTCTCGATGTACGGGGCCACATCCTGTTCCGCATCCCGGACGATGCGGTCCAGAACTTTGTGACACACCATTCGGCGAGTTTCCGGCCTGCTTTCAAAGTGTGAGTATAAGGACCGTGCCATGTCATCAAGGACCATCTTGGTAAGGCCCTCGACATCGGCAGTGGTGGCTTGATAGGCGGCTGCAGCCTTAAGGCGCACCGCCTTCTCGATGTGATTTTGCGCGACTTTCAGGGCCTCGTGATAAAACTCCAAAAGCGGAGGTTCTTCATGGGCCGCGTAATGCGCGAAAAATTCTGCAAGTTGATTAGCTGCCGTGGCCAAGCGTCCACCTTGTGTGACTGGTGGGACTAGGCCTTCCGCGAGCTTCCATTCATCTTCCTCATCGTCTCCCAAATGAACTCTACCTTTAATCTTGTTGCCTCCGGATTGGAGTGCCCCTCTGAGTGCTGCTGTAACAACCGCACTGGCCGTTTTGAACCAGCCAGAGGGTGTAAGTGCTGTGTGGTCTAGTTCCCCTGCATTGTCAGCGACCCCGCAGTCCAGAGCCGCAATGACCGTGCCGACGGAGTAGTTGAAATCTTCCGCCATGCACGAGAGTGAATTGTCCCTTGCCAGCTTGATTGGTTTGCGCAGATAGAAATGTCTGTAGCCCAGCTGAGCTTCCGACAGGTCCCTGCCAATAGCGATCATCAGTTCTTCTCGGATATCCTCCGCACCGTCCCTATCCCGGTCGAAGTCCTCCGACCCAATATTGGGCAGGACGTAATCGACTAGGACTGGAACGTTGAGGACATCATCGATACTTTTTACGAAGTCACGGACACGGGTTTCTGGAAAGAACCCCATGTCAAACTGTGACGCAATGGACTCGTGGGTTACGTGAGTCCAAACAGATGCGGCCGAAGGGGGGCGCGGAGGTGGAACCATCACCCCTGACCCTGCAGCCAGTGAAACGTCTGACGAATCGTGGATTGTGATGACTTCTGGAACGTCAGGGAGGGGTGCCAGAAACTGTACGTTTCTGATCGCCTCCCTTATCAGCGTCCTCGTGGTTTCGGGCAAACAGTTGGGGGTTTTAGCCCTCCTGATGGCCGTGAGTGAGGCTGCTGCCTCCCTAATGTAACGGCGAGTGGTATCTGACAATTTGTTAGTCGTCTGCAGCTGAGGGTTAGCAATTTCTTGGACAGAATCCTGTGTGTATTGCACAGAGGAGACCATCGGAATTGAGCTGGGAGGGAGTGTGCTTTCAGCGTCGTCGAGAATGGCAATGGGGGGAAGGTGAAACTCAGCTTGGGGTGTCCCTTGTCGCTCCGTGCCGGTCAGGGGGGTGATGAGCCAGTCATAGTTGTGAGTGTACTCGTTGGAAGGGATCGGGGCCGGGGTTGGCACCACTTCCCTCGACGTAGGTTGAGAGTTGGGGTCGTACCCAGCGTCCATGATGGCACGGTACGGCTGGGAAGGGATGGGATCTTTGTTAAAGGTTTTGATATGAGCCAGGAGGTGGCCCATATCATTGGGGTCAATAGAAGGGGAAGGGGGAACCGGGTCCTGAGACCACGGAACGTGTTGCGGTGTAGGGGGAGGTTGATTGTTTTGCTCCATAGAGCTCTAGGTTTACGCTGAGTGGAGGTCGAGAGGACACCAGTCGGTATCTCCAATATGTATTGTAAGAAACTATGCGAAGACCACACCCAAATCAAAAGAGATGGTGGTGGTAGAGGGAAGAGAAGGGATGAAGGGGGTGATGTTACGACATGGGATTCCGGGTAGCTCGTATCCCCAGACTTGTGGCATGTGATAGTGGTACGTGACTCACAGATAACGGCTCCGATAACCCAGTACTGTATGATAAGAAATGAAGTTGTGATTGGTTCGTACTATATGACTCGGACGGACACTTATGATAACCATACGATACGCAATTGGTTACTTACCTTTCAAGAGGCGCTTTAAAGCCCTTGCGTATATGTATATAAGGTTAACCAAGCTGCACTGTAGTCCGCAGCTTGGTCTTCTTGAATCTATCCTGTCTTCATTCATCTTTCCTGTCTCCATCAGTCTAAGTCTTGCACTCCTCCTCGTAGGGGTCTGCCTTGCCATTGTTGTACTTGAGTCAGTATTGTCCCACAAATCGGGCTTGCTGTTATACTCCCATGATCACGTGCCGCCAGAGCCGTCATATCGCTAAGTCGTTCACTGGTAGTGTTGCCTATTCCCCGCTCAAGTTGAGCAGTGTGCCGATAGACACGTAACAGTTCTACTCAGGATGCTACAGCAGGGTTTATATACTACTGCGCTCATTGTATTACTAAGTACTTTAGTAAGTGTAATGACTCATGCGCTGACACGTTGTATCTATTAATAGCCCTTATCTATTTGTGCTGACTGATGCACACTAAGCGGCTATGACTACTTGATGACACGGCCTCCTTATCTGCTTAGTAAATCCTAGTACAATGCATAATACTACTGTAGTAAGCATTCTATTGTATTCTATTACATTCTAGCCAATCACAACAAGCACATGTGCTATTGTTATCTATAACAATAGAAGTCCAAAGACGGCAAGATCATTACACAGTTAAATAACATCACATGATATATCCCACGATCACGTGATCCAAAGTTGCACATGTTGGCATCATGTGACTAACCATCTTATCATATCTAATGATAAGGAACTTAAGTACTTTGGCTGCTTATATCTTGCCCAAATAAATCTGTAAAAATACAGAAAAATAGGGAAAATAATATGTGTCTATGACACTTATTGCACTTCCAAGATAGTGTTGTTGAGGCAACATCCATGATGTAAGCTGTCATTTGTCACAGTGTGTATGAAAGGGATTGGGATGTGAGAGAATCAATGGGGAAGGGGAGGGATAGGGGGAGGGGATGGGGAGAGGGAGGAGAGGGGAGAGATAGAAGGAAGGGGGGGAGGAGGGGGGCCAGAGTCTTGAGGTATGACAGTATTATTCATTATGGTATTGTTGGCTGTGTTTGTATTGACATTATTGAAGGCTGATCTATTGACGTTATTAGAAGCATTGGATCTGTCTGTGTGAGTAGGTAAAGTATGTAGTGTGTTATCTAAAGTAATATCAGAATTGATTATAGAGTAGTTAGGTGATGTAGGCAAAAGCGAAAAGGGGGGGTGATTGTCTAAAGTATTGTGACATATAGGGGCAGGTTTAGTGACTTTCCAAGATGGAATAGAGAAAGATGTAGAAGTTTCTAAGATGGTTCCAGGAGATAAGGAAGAAGGTTCAGAGTCTAGATGTTCAGTGAAAGAGATATGAAAAGAATTAAAAACATGCAAAGAAGAAGGGTCCCAAAGTCTGTAGGCTTTGGAGTGAGGAGCATACCTAATAAGGGTGCAGGGGAAAGAGCATTGATGTATCTTGGAGAGGGATGGCATGTGAAGAGCGAAGGCACAACAGCCGATCTCTCTGAGGTGTGACAGGGAAGGCTTGTGACCAAACCATAGTTTGTAAGGCATCTTTCTGCAATTGGTGACAGTGGCTGTTAAATTGATCAGATACACAGCTGTGGCACAGAATTCATCCCAGAGGAAGAAGAGGGCATTGCAAGCAAGGTGCATTATGCATGCCTTGTTGATAAGTGACCTGTGTGCACTTAGCGGCTCAATGGACTTATGCAGATAACAGACTGCTTTAGATTAGATTAGATATACAGGACACATGTAGATTAGATTATTATGATCTTTACAATCTCGGACCTTATCTATGACATCATATGTACAGAACAACTACAAGGACTTGTTATTATAAGTACGTGTTAGGACTTTCCTTTTGTTATATCCTTATTGTGATATATCTTTGTTCTTCACACTCCTTGTACTTATTTCCTAAGTACACTCCCTTTGTTTCGCCCTCTATTGTATTAGGGGCTTATTGTACTTCTACTTATTATATGACACTTTCCTTGTTCCCTATTGTAGTACAAGGCCTATTGTCTTTAGAATGTATAAGTAGCATACCATGTACGCCCTGATACCACAGTTCTCATCTCTGTGCTATCAGACGTTTCATCCAGCTCTCTTGCAAGATCCCTCTGTGCTACTACTTCTCTGTGCTTTCATATCTCACCACAATCTTCTTAGTCATTGTGAGTATGATTTCACCTGTGCTATTTATCATGCCTTTCCAAGGAGAGTTCTGTGAAGGCACTCTATCCACCCTTCCATTCTAGGCAGACGTATAGTGGGCTGTGTGTCACAAATGGATCAAGACACTGACACATCAGTAATAACTATGATGGTCAGTAGTAATTAGTCATGGATTTATTGTATCAGTCAGCAGTGGAGTGTTTTATCACATGTAAGATAGCAGATGACTCATTCCTAGGATAGTGGTACTAGGGTTCAAGCTAGTTATGCTATTGGTTACTTTATGATTTGGGAGGAGCTTTAAAGCCCTTGTCAACTGTATATAAGGCTCATTATTCAGACCATAGGTCCCCATCCTAGTCTTCTCAATACCACCACTATTGTTCATGACCTAGGACTAACAACTTGCATTTCCTTTCCTTTCATCTACCTTTCTATTCTACTCCTCATCCTAGCCTTTGTCTTCAGAGTTGTACTCCATGTTGAAGACATTAAGAGCAAAGACACCTTTGACACCATATACTACTGAGTGTCATGAACCGTCAAGCTTAGGTTATGACTCAAGAGTTCAGGCCGGTCCGGACCGGACCGATATTATGTAATCAACTTCCTAATTAGGAAATCCGAGGTCGGAGTTTGAAATTATACTCCGAGGGTCACGTGATCTGTCACGTGACTAGCTCCTTGTAGAAGGTTCTACAACCTTCTACAGAGTTCTACCAGTTTCCACAGAAGAACTGCGGAAAAGGTCACCAGGTCTCAGAGAGACTATTGCCATTGGATGGTATTTATAGAGCTTCCACAGGCTTCCAGGACATTCCCAGAGAGACTATTGCCATTGGACAGTATTTATAGATCTTCTACGAGTTTCCAGAGTATTCTATTATGTAAACACCATGTAGCCAGGTATATAAGCTGGCGCAATACAACGGACAGTCCCTCAGACTGTCCACTTGTGAACTCCCACTTGCAAGGCCATAGTCTACTGCACTGCTCACTCTCCCCAGTCTGCTCTGCCTCCTTGCTCCTCTGCTTGTGTTTAAAGTCATCCTCTCTGCTCTCTTCATCGTCATCTTCCTTGTCCCTCATATCCCTCGTCTTATCCCTAAGTGCCCCAAGTATCATTGACTTACTTGATAGTAAGTCATCACACTTGGACAGTCTCACTTAACATTGACCTGGGATATTCTTGTCAGTGTCTGACTACGACTATTCTGAGTTTGGACACTGGGACGAGGCATCCGGTTCCTATTCCTACGGAGGGTACTCTCCGTTGGCACGCCCCCTCGACGGTCTCATTCCCTCATTCCCCCTTCGTTACTCCTTGTCACCCGTGGGATTGAATATTGCATCCCTTCCTGAAGAGGTTGAACATATTGCCAGTCCCCAAGCGCAGGCTGCTGTATCAGCGCCGCCGTCACCCTTGATTCCCCAGTTGGCTCGACGCATAGAGCCCTTTTTAACATCTCCCCTTACATCAATCCAGTCCAGTCCCCGCTCCCCCAGTCCGGAGCTCACATATCCACCGTCCCCCATATTCAGGTCCCCTTTAGTAGCACCTGCGTCTCTCCCAGTCCCCACAGTTCATCTGGTCTCTCCACCTCCGCATCCACAATCCCTGCCTCTTTCACCATCACCATTCTTTCTGGTCCCTTTGCGCCCAGCCACCCCAGATTCGCCTATTAACTATAATCGTGTGGTGGAAGGAGAAGAACAGGTAGAAACCCCACGTATCACCAGTCCAGAACCAGCGGAGGACCAAGAGAATATTCCTCCTCCTGTCCCAGTTATTCGTCCCCCTCCTTGTCTCGGTGCTGTGGGACAGCACCCTCATCAGTTCGTCGCAGTACATACCATCAGAGGAGAAGAGTGGAGACCAATCAGTGAGTTTTATCGGGAGTCCATCCACAACTTCCACACCGTCCAGCAACTGTGTAACACTCCCCCCACCTTTCCTGGCATCCTTTCCATTCCGGTGCAAGTCGCCCCATTTCCAAACCATCTACCCCCGTAACCGCTCCCTTGCCATCACCCTAGGAGTCCAACCATTGTACGCCTGTTGTCAAGCCATCCTCGACCACCCTAGCGCAGCCCTTCCCTTGGGCAGTATCCGTTACAACTTCAGAAGAGGCATTCACGAAGCCTTTGCCCCTCTGAACGACATCATCAAGTGGGGGTACGAATATTCCCTGGTAATTTTGGAAGTACAAGATTTTTTGGACGGAAGAGTGATAACCACATACGGTTATCTGACGTTTTACGAAAGAAGGGTGTACGCCGTAGAGCAAGGCTACCACTTTGAGGACGTACTCCAAACCAGCCCTCACTTGATAGGGTATTGCTTTCATCCCCGTATCCCAGCTGACCCCTTTCAACACATCACGCACTACCCAGACGAGCAAGAACTATAATCACTTACTATAGTAGTAAGTGCTTGTAGTAGATAGCTGGGAATCTTGTATCAATAAAAGGGGTTCAGTGTTTTTGTTCCCAGCGCGCATTACTGAAGAAGAGCGAGCTAGAAGAGCTCAAGCCTTGTTTGAAACCCATCGTCAACGACAACTTCAAACTTATTACCCATCCACCACCCTTGTCGACGCATATTCACTCAATCAAGTGGACTGTTGGAGTGACATCTCCTTAGTCTTACAAAGATTAATAAGTCTACTTCCATTTGGCGAAGTAATACCCTCTTCAAGGTTTGAAGAATTCGTCAACAAAGACTTACCCAGTATCGCCGACGCAGCCCAAGAACAACTCTTATATTGGCACCTAGCAGCTCACCCCACCTTTAACAATCACCCAGTAGAGTCTCTTCTACTTTGGAACAAAGACGACTACTTCTGGTTCATCACCATACCACCAAAAAGAGAAGAACTCATAGAAACCATCAGAAGAGGAGAGCGCGTTCGCTTTCTGGAACGATTTCGATTAGACCACACCGAAATCCAAGTATCCTTTCAAGAATTACGCCTTGAAAGCCATGCACAAGATCACCGCCTAGTAATCACAGAAGGAAAAGAGTTTACCTACAAGTGGACTGACGCCACCTGGTCCACCACTTTGGAGAACCCAGACCCAAGACTAATCAACCCAAGGATCCGCCACCTCCCACCAGACCAACCAACTGATCCAGAAATCCTAGAACCTGCAAGGCGTGAACCAAGTGAATCCTTACCCCCTAGCAGTCCACCAGCATCAAGCCCTCCTACATCCACAAGCTCTGTTGACGGTTGGGGAGATAATACTTCCAACCAGTGGAATAGCAGAGCAGTGTGTTGGTGTAGTAAAGAAGTGTGTGACTGCGGATACAGACCAGATACCCCACCTACTCCACCTAGTGTAGTATTGTGGGCACCAGGCCATAGTTACCTACCCTCTAGAAGAATATAGAGGGTTTCCTTTGACTCAGAAAACACTGGCAGAACAAGCAATTGAGTGGGCTATCAGACTGGCTTCTCAACAAGTCGCGCAACAACCAAGGAGGTCTAGATGTCAAAACAGATTTAACACCAGAAACAGTACCATTGCATCGCCAGCAGTCCAAGCAAGAAGTCCCCCAAGTATTAACCAAGCCAACCCACAAGAACCAGTATACCCCAGTATCCAACCAGTTCGTGGGCAACCAGTGTACCCCCTTATTCGACCAGTGGGTAGGACACCAAGACAGCCCTCTACAAGTAGTGAGGAGGCCCAGTATCAAGCCACCCAGCCAGTCCTCCACTGCCACTTTCCAGAAGCTATCTACATCTCAGAACATATCCCCACCAGATCTCCAAGAGAGTTGAAGAGGTTTCAAGATCACTGTCGGCTTCAGTACGACACAAACAGAGCAACCTTAGTCCTTGAACAACCCTTAGCGCGTGCAAGAGAAATCACTTCAAGCGCCCTAAACTTTCAAAACCTTTTGTGGAAAAGCAAGACCACAGTCAGTCACTTTGGTATATTTGAAGAATACCAGTGGATTCGTCGACAACTTAGACCCAACGCCGCGGACCGCGCCATCTTACAACCAGCTTATCAAGTCTTTTACCAGTGGGACTCTGACGGTTGGATTGTCTCCAGACTCCAAAGAAATCAGTGAATGAGAAGGCGGATTACTGAAACAAGAAGAGATCTAACAACAACAGAAGAAGAACACGTCCCCTACTACTTTGTAGACGCACACTTTTCCTACGAAGACAACCTATATCACGCGTATTGGGAAAAGTACGCGGTTACCAGCACAGACGGAAGATTTCCGTGGTTTATTGAAGAACTAGGATGTTACGCTTTCACGGCGTAGGCCTGACTTAGGCGATTTGAATGGCGACGCAACAAAACAAAGAGTATGTGACTTAGCAGAGTACACAACCCTTATGACAACAAGACAATATTGCGTGTCCTTGTGTCAATCGGGAGTTTACCGAGATGGAGAGCAATGGTATTCCTGCTGAGAGAAGAGGATACAAGTCGGAAGTGAAATTGAAGAAGACCAAGCTGAAGAGCCTTGGTCTCAATACAACGACTTATATACATATATCGAGGCAGCTTTAAAGCTCCTCTCCAATCTGTACAACGAATAGCTAAACTACCTCACAGTCTATAAAGACATGTGATTCTGATGCTGACTGATGATATAGTCCATGACACATTTACTCTTACTAAACCGGTCATAAGTATTAGTAAGGTTCCGTTCTTCCCGCAATCCGTATCATCACCCCCTTTTCAGTCACGACGTCCTCGACGTGATTCCGCACCTTCGATCCAACTTGCCATTTTTTCTTCTATCCGATCCAACGCTCCTGCCCTTTCAAGTCGTTTGAGACAGTGATCTTGATCCTTGTCAAGGTCAGCGAGAATTCCTTCCAATTCTACCAACCTAGCCTCCAGCCGACTTGTCTCTTTCTGCAGGATTCGCAGGCGGTGTATCTCCGCACATAAGGAGGGATCTTTGATATCCCTTACCACTTTGTCAACCTTCTCCCGATCTTCAAACGAAGCTCCGAAGACAATACAGTCTTCTTGAGCGTAGCGGGGTCGCGCGCCATAGGTGTAGTGAGGGTGAGCGTATAGTGGTTTAGCGAAGGTTCTATCGGACTCATCGATGATTCCGATTACGATAGGGTTGGGGCCCATGATGACTTGTATGAATCGGGCCTGCCTCACTACTCCTCCTAGCTCGATGGGGAAATGCACGAAGTTTACTCCTGTGTTGTGAACGAATCCTGGAGGCGCAAGACCCGCTTGATTTCGGCGAGACGGGCGCGCGTGGTGCGCATTTAGGGATAAGGAGAGTACATGTCCATGAGAGTGGACGTTTCCTCTACACATTGGGCTCCCGTCTGTATAGAGTAAATGCGGGGTTTCTTGCACACCTTCTTGGACTTCGGAGTGGTCGAGGAAGTCGTGGCGAATGGGATAGAGGTCTTCATCTCCGCTTTCGTCGTCTGCTGGTCCCGGATCCTGCGAATTAACTGCCGTCTCTCCTCCAGCTTCGCTCTGCGCTTCTCCCCTGCATACCATATTTGTTCCTCCTTCCACTCCTGGGCCATCGCTCTCCATTTCTTCTGCTCCTCCTGCTGCTGTTTGTACTTGGAATACTGACGCTTGGACGAGTTCACCATCCGGGACAGCTCTGCAAAGTCCCACGATTTCGGCTCTTGTGAGGGGGATACTGGTGCAGACTTCTCGGGTGTTGGGGTTGACAACATGGTACTGTTCAGACTCGAGATCCGGTTCCACTGTTCCCCCACTGAGTTCTGGGAATTGTTGCATGACGGAGACCAACTCCTCATTGGTGATGGGAGCAGCGACGGGCTGGGGCTCCTGCTCAGCACGGATGATGGCAGGGGCGAAGTAGGACAAAGCAGAGGGGGAAGACATTGCATGTGAGAGTAAAGAAGAGGTAGCAGTGGTGTTTGCTGAAGAACTTAGCTCGCTGCGTCTCTTCCTTTTATCTTTCCTAGGAGCGGACTTGGAAGTTTCAAACTCCCTGATTGCTTCTTCGGCAAATATGTCTTCCCGGTTGACCCACTGATTTTCCGAGTCTGGATACCCCTTCCACTTGATCAGGTACTGATGTCGTTTTGTTCTGCCGAAATGCCGTTCGTCTAGAACCTTCTCAACTTCATATTCTTCTTCCCCTTCCACAAGATCTGGTGGCGGTCGTGAGTAATTTGGTCCATGTATCAGTGTTTCTTTGTAAGGGGTGAGAAGATCGATGTGAAACACTGAATGGATGCTCCACTGCGTGGGAAGTTCCAATCGATAACTGTATGGGGACATCACCTGAGCAACTTTGAAAGGGCCATGTCGCTTAGCGGCTAACTTTGCAGCCGGTTGATTGATCCGTAGATTGCGCCCTTCAAGCCAAACTAGATCCCCTTTTTTGAATTTCGGGGTTTCTTTGTGTTTGACCCATGACTTTTGTGCCTTGATCATTAGTTCCTGGGCCTTCTGCCTGATCATCCCCATCTGTTGTAGTCGCAATTGTACCTGAGGAATCGGTGATGGCCTATCAATCCAATCAGCGCGTGGATTATATCCCATTAGGATTGCAAATGGTGACTCTCTTGTAGTTTCGTTAGGCCAATTGTTATGAACAAATTCCGTGATTGGAAGATAATCGCTCCAGTTGTTCTGTTGTTCGTTGGTCCAGAATCGAAGATATTGCTCTAACCATTGGTTTGTTCTTTCCGATTGACCATCGGTCCTTGGGTGATATGCCGTTGATATATTTTGTTCGATTCCCAATATCTTGCATAATTCCTTCATGAATTTTCCTGCGAACCGTGGATCTCTGTCACTATAACTTTGTTGGGTAATCCAAAACGAAGAAATACGTGCCGGGCATATAGTTTAGCCGTTCCTTCCCCTGTGATTTCCTCATTGCATGGTATGAATATTGACGCCTTGCTACAGTTATGATCCGTGACCGTTAATATGGTGTCGTATCCCTGTGACGTGGGAAGTTTTGTGATAAAATCAAGGGTGACAGTTTCAAACGGCATTGCTTCCGGTTTTGGATATATTGGCTGTATGGGCGCCCTGATGGGCCTGGTATTGATCTTGTGGCGTTGACATTCAGCGCATCCTTTGACATACTCCTTTATGTCATAATTCATTCCAGGCCACCAGTAATATCGTGCCACCAGTTCCGCTGTCCTTTTTATCCCAGGATGTCCATATACTGGAGAATCATGATGAGCCTTGATAAGGGTTCCTCTTGCGTATAATCCTCCCGTGACTACCCTTTTTCCGTCTTTGTACCATGTTCCTTGTATCTTCTTTAGTCGATGAGCGTTTACCCACGAAGATAGTTTTTTCTGGTCTTGACTAAACACGGGATCTTCAGGGTTCATGTCTCTTGGTTCTAGGACTTCCACAATTCCATTAGTCGATTCCGTTGTCATTCCCCTAACGAATACTTGATCGGGAAGTACTATGATTCCTTCATTATCTTGTTCTCCTTGATCATAGTCGGGTCTTCGTGATAGGGCATCGGCTCGTCCGTTGGCTTTCCCTTTGATATGGTGAATTTCAAAGTTGTATTCCGAAAGTTCTAGAACTTCCCTGGCTACTCGTCTGCTGATCTTCTGTGGAGAACGCCAGTATTGCAAATTTAGATGATCCGAGAATACTTTCACCTTATGGGGTGATCCTGCCAAATATGGTCTCCAATGCCAGAATGCCTTCACAATTGCCAATAGTTCCAAGTCATAGATGTCGTAATTTCGTTCTGCCTCATTGAGTGTGGCTGAGTAATACCCAATAGGATGGCGTTTTTTGTCTTCCTTCCTTTGGAGTAATACTGCCCCTACTGCAAATCCTGATGCATCGACTTCCAATTCGAATGGTTCCTCCAGATTTGGGTGTGCCAGGACCGGTTCTTGGGTCACAATATCCTTAAGGGTTTGGAATGCCTTTTCTTGTTCTTCCGTCCATTGCCATTCCGTTTCCTTTTTGGTCAGTTTGTTTAATGGTTTGGCATGTGTGGCAAATCCTCAGATAAATGGTCGGTAAAAATTGCAAAAACCCAAAAAAGATCGTACGTCCTTTACTTTATTGGGCCTAGGCCAGTTTTTGATGCCTTCAATTTTTACAGGGTCCATGCGTGTTACCCCCTTTTCAAGGATTACCCCCAGGTAATCCATCCATGGCGCATGGAACGTGCATTTTTCCAATTTGTAGTATAAGTCGTGTTCCGCAGATACCCGTAGGACGTCTTTGACGGCTTCAATATGCGCCTGAAGGTCAGTGCCTATTTTGGTTGCTATTCCGATATCATCCATATAGACCCGTATAGTTGTGCCTTTTTGTTCATGTTTGGCGATGATGTCCCTACATATGTAGTTCATCATTGTCTGAAATGTTGCCGGTGAATTGGTTAACCCAAAAAACATAACTGTGGGTTCAAATAGACCATATCGGGTTTTGAATGCTGCCTTTTCTTCGTCTCCTTCTTTGATCCTTACGTTATTGTATCCCCATCGCACATCTAGTTTGGTATAGATATGAGCGTTGCTGAGATCCGATATAAGATCTGAGATAAGGGGTAGTGGGTACTGATTTCGGATAGTGTAATCATTGATCTTCCGATAATCTTGTACTGGTCGTAACTTTCCATCCTTCTTTTTAACGAAAAAAGAAGGGTGATGCATAAGGAGATTTTGATGGTCGAATGTACCCCTTCTTTAGTTGTTCCGCCAAGAATTCTTTAAGTGTCTTATCCTCATCTTGTGTTTGGGGATATACTTTGCAATCGATGGCGTCTGGGGTTCCCTTTTTTTAATTCGATGGCGTGATCCCATGGTCTAGATGGTGGAAATCGATAAGAAGCTTCCTCATTGAATAGGTGGGAAAACTCTTGGTATTCCTTGGGTAATTCGGCTTGACAGAGTATTGTTTTGCCGCTATTGCCAATTCTGTTGCCGTGGTTCTAATGGAACATTCTTGATCCAACTGTTTAACAATCCGATCTTTATCGACAATTGTTAATGCTTTTGCAATTATCGATCCCTCCTTTTTGGGGTTGATTGATTGGAGAACTACGGGAAGAGCATCTTCACTGATAGTGGCGTGTCTCCAGCTAACCTTTGGTTCGTATTGGGCTAGCCATGGATATCCCAGCACCATTTCCTTCTTGTCCAGTGTTTGTTACTAAAAACCGCATTTCCTTGTGAATTCCTTTAGTTTGCACATCAAGATCCACACAATGAGTGATACGCCCCGCTTTATTTTCCGTGTTATCAATGTTCCATATCTTGCGGGGTTTCTCCAATCGTTTCATTCCTAACCCCATTCGTTTTGCAAAGGAGGGTTTGATAAAATTGTCGG
>WTXK01000716.1:0-21558 GCA_025769895.1 Lactarius psammicola
CACGCGGCCCGATCCGATAGTGAAGACATCCAAAATGGCCTTACACACCGCGCTGCAGAACCAGCAGAGTGACCACACACCAATCCCAGAATATTAAGTTCTGGAACTCCCTTGCCCGGAGATAGTGGGATGTTGGGGAGTAGATGTGATGATTTATTGTTGTTCATTGCCTCGGTATATGTACTACAAACCGTGTTTATGCATTCCAAGGCACAAATAACAACACAGAAACTAACACAGAATATTCTTGAATGACAAGATCAGAGAGTCCCTGAAGGGACATCAAAGGGCCATCCCTTTGAGGTCATTAGAGATGTGCTGTCAGACCATCGATGAGGGTGGAGGAGGGGGGATGTTGGTCGCAACGACAATAAAACTCCGCAATGAGGTGATAACCAGACTTTGCAAAGCGGCATGCGCCCAAAGGTGGGACAACTATTCCATAACCCCAATTTTGCGAGATAACTAATATCCCAAACATTTCACACTCTACTTAATTATGAACCCCGCTCTTGAGATTTGGGAATCCGCCTGTGTGTGTATATTCAAGCGGACAATAGTTATGGAAACAGCTGTAGATGGTTGGATGATTAGGATATATTGGCTTATTCTAAGCCGGCATTCTGGTAATTCATCACATGGGATGAATTGAGAAGCACGAACTCGAGGTGACTGAGTGACACCCCGGGCAACGTCCGTTCGAACTCCGTGCGTGTTCCATTCATTCGTCGTGACGTCTGATTTGCGCCCTGATAGAGCCTGCGCTAACCATAAGCACCCCTTATTGCTCTCCAGCGTCTTCCGGGTGAAGTTGGTCGGGGGATGATATTATATTAAGTCAGCCCTCGCGCTGCACCAGCCGACAACACGCCCCATCCGAGTCACAGTAAAGCGTTCGTTCTGACCCTCACTCGGAATCCTCCTCTTTGACATGACCCCCGCTTTCGATGTCGACCTCGAGATGGGCCATTTATCCAGGAAGAGTCTCCAGGGAGCTACGATAGGTGCGTTAACGGTTGCCGACACGACGCCTAGTCACGTTGTTGAGGAACCGTAACCAGACGATTACGACTTTGTTGATGATGACTACCATGGGGGACCCCAAGCAAGTACGAGCACCCACGAAACGTGTTCACTGGTGTAGCTCACGCCAAAATTAAAATTGTTTCCCTAGATGCGTCCGGTCACAACTACCACGGCCCCTCCGGGAAGACGTGGAATCCCTATCTCACCAAATCTAAAAAGTATGATGGTGCAATATTCAAAAGTCGGAATGGTCATATAGAGAGCATCCTCCTCTTTGTGCGTAACTCCCGAGTCTCGAGCACGATTTCCCATGATTTGACTGTTTCCCCCCACCCTTTTTTTTACCCCGTGTCAATAGACCGGCCTGTTTTCGGCAACGGTTTCTCTGTTTGTCATTGAAAACTACAAGAAGTTGTCGCCCAATTCTAGCGAGCAGACCATCGCCCTGCTTAACCATGTGTCACAGCAGCTCATGGGAATCTCGAGGGGCATCCCTTTGGGTCTACCCCCATCTCCAGACTCCATACCGTTCAGACACAGCTCACCTGCTGTCCGTGTCAGCATCCTGTGGTTCGTGAGCCTGGGCTTGAACATCACCTGCGCTATCTGGGCGATACTTTGGTGGCAGCGACACATCGACCTGCTAAGCCAGAGCGGCGGACCACGTGGCAGGCGTGCGCGAGCGCGCACCTACCTTTTCTCGTGGATCGGCCGCTTTGGCATGGAGCCTACGGTGGAGACAATCTGGGTGCTACTCCACATCCTCAGTATTATTTTTCCTCATCGGCCTCGTCGACTTCCTCCTCTCGATCAACAAAACTGTCGCATGGGTCATTCTCGGGTACATCGTCCCCCTTGCACTCGTGTACATCGCGACGATGCTTCTCCCGCGTTTCTTCTCAAATCCCCGCTACTTCACGCCGTCCTCCAGTGGATCGTGGAATATATCGCAGCTAGATAACCGACACCCCAGAAGCCAGCCCCCATTCCGATATCCTCCCTACATTGACGAGAGATCGTGGCAGGATGATGGCGAGCTTCGAGATCATCAAGTGGCGGTGGCGTATAATGGATCAAATTACCGTCCGTAAGCGCTGGTTCTAGGAAATTTGCGATCAACGCCGATTCATCGCTGGACAAAGAGGGCGCCGGCATGGACACTTGTTGGACTCGGCGGAGGTCGCAAGGTCGAGGATTTCGTCGCATACATCCCCGGATTCTTCAATTCGCACATCATCCCCTCCGCAGCGGCCACGATGTTGGGTCTTATGGGTACCCCCTCAAGCGGACATGACTCGCTCCTTTCTGTGCGGCTTCACGATCCTCGGAAGACCTGTCTTCCCAGATCGTCCGGTCTAACCCCCCACATTTGGGCTCGTCTCTTCGACGCGTGCCTAGCGCGATCTAGTGTTCCGCCGAATCATATAACAGGTCCTCCCTGAGGAGGAAGCCTCTACTCGTTATTTCTGCACGCTCTTACTCCGATCTCGAAGACATAGACAACAGTAAATCACACGTCCTTTTCTAAAATCTTTTCGATCCTTGTGGTTTTGGGTCACCTTTAGAATCATTTTTCGTGTATTTTCAAAACCTTTCATAGATCTTATTGTGCCTTACATGTTATACGAACTATTGGATACTTAAGCAGTTTCACACACTAGAACAACAGAGAAGTGATCACGCATAGGGCATACAGCTCAAAGGAGGGACGATAAGCGATGCCTTTCGCCGTACCTCTGATGATGATGGTGGTAGCCGTGCCAGTGGGTATCCACATTAAAGCTCTCAAATACTTATACAAACTACTTACCACTTCTTGTGAGTGATCGCGGAGGAGGGGTTTAGAGGCCTTAGGAACTAGGTGGTAATGGGTGGCTCAGCGAGGATTTTGGATAGAAGAAGCCATGCGGAGGTACGGGAGGCATACCTTGCCCTTCCTTCTCCGCACTACAGCCACAGGCAAGGGAAGCTTTGACTCGGCGATGGTCGCCATCTGAAGGCTCGCATGGGCCGCGCAAACAAGTGACATGCCTGGCGAACAAGCACCCTTCTTCGGTGAAGAAAATGAAATGAGGACGGTAGGCTGGGCACAAGTTAGGGGATCGTGGCATTTCTGTGCTGATAATGCGCGGTGGTGCACTTCAAGTTGTTGGATACGGGGGCTGGGGAGGAGAAATTGGGGCACCATCATAGAGTTTACATGTCGCCCTTGGAAGGTGATGGAGATGATGGAGGCTAGGCACGACGAGCCAGGTGGACGTCATGAATTCCCCGCGCTGTCCACTATCTCGCACTGCGGCGCATCGTGGAAGGCGATGGCCATGGATGAGTGCCAGTAGCTCGGGAAGATGCGTTTGCGTGAGGCACTCCTCGATCATGCGTGTATAGGTCGGGGGTGTATGGGAGAAGAATGTGTGGGGGTCACGATCAATACGCATGCCTTTAAGATTTTCGCAAGCCATGTCGACTCGAAGTGGAATCGTGTGTCCTTGGCACCACTTGTCCGAGTTTAGAGCTTACAGTACTACTATCAGTAGCAGTCGATGTACAAGCACAGCAATTCGCTACTATTCAGTTACAGGGAACAAGAAGCGTCTGGAACACAACCGCGACATGTTTCTTCGTCATTTACCCCATTTAATAGACCTCTTTACCTGATAAGACCGCAGTTTCCGATAATGGCTTGGGCATTATCAACTTCAATTCAGCCTATCTCAAAGGAACAAAGTTAGCGGTCCTCGAACGCAGGCAACCCAGCCCACACCTTTTCCTAGTCCTCTTAGGTCCTCAATTCCTTTGGAAGTTACCAGATGCCTTGCGATCCCTCCCAACTACTCGACCTCCATACTATCCCCGGAAGGACGTTGCTGGTCGGCGGCTTGCTGGTTATCCCACAATAAGCACCAATCCCGTGCGGCCAAGACCCACTTACTTTGTTCATTTCGTCGTCGAATGCCTCCATGTCCTCGCGAGTTACGCCCGACCGCCCAATGTCGAAAACCCCGGAGTAGACGAGAATGTCTTCCGGGAGCTCGCCCATAGCCTGATTTCGCAACAATACTCCCCTGTCATCGTCATCTGTGATAAACACGTGGCGCCACTTGTCTCTACTAAGACCGGGTGGAATGAGTTTCTTGATATCAGCAAGGTCACTTCCCTTTGCACTGTGTTGGTCGGAGACGATCACCTGAATCGTAATGACGAACTCGTTGGTGATAACGACGGCACTGCCATTGGGGAATGACTTCGATGTAGGCAAGAAACACAATGGGGGTTCATCCCCTTGTACTTTCCCCAAACGATTCTCGCTGTCGAAAAAAGTTGTCTTCTTCCCGCACGCCGGAATTTCGAGGTCGGGCTGGCCAGCGGCGAGGCAGCGAATAGGCGCCACACCCGAACGAGCGTATAACCAGCTAAGAACGAATCCCTGGAACATCTCGCCCGCATATGCCATGAACCCTGGTTGCGTCGATATCGTCTGGTAAAAATCGATTCGATCTTGGGCCGTGGCGTCGGCAGCGGCATATGAAATAATCGTCTTGATGTGATCTGTTGCAATCTCCGGAATTTGGATCTTTCTCCCCTCCCTGTCTTCTTTTTTTGGTCGGATGGAAAAAAGGCGGTGAGGAACCTTCGTTTCGTCGAACTCTGGAGTTGTGACAGTCTTGACAAAAAATTTCGCAGCATTCTTTACCATATGTTCGTGCGAGTCTTCACCGCCGTCCGATAACTCTACGCAGGTGCGCACAGAAGGACCCCACCGTTCGTAAAGGCGTTGGATGTTACCGACGTTGAGACCGAATAATTTGCTGTGGGGAAATGGTCAGTGAGTATGAAAGATTGTAGAAGCCAAATCTGACAAACCTGAGAGCTGTTATCTCATCGATAGAAATGTATTTCATTACGAATACATGTGCTTTACTGTACTTCGACCACATTTTCCACCTCTCTTCCATTGGAGAGGTGGTCTGAATAATCCAAGCCTTTTGCCACCCGGCGGCATCCAGGAAGGCGTCACAAGGCTGCTTGGTTATAGCATTGGAGTCGGAAAGTGCCCAAGTGCCTTCTGGAAAGCGATCGGGATCTGCCGTGAGGGGCAAGCTATAGACGCCGATGTCTTGAAAGACAAGGATACGATGGGATAGTTCAAGAGCTACGGGTCTCATTGCGCTTAACAAGTGAAGCAGGAGGTAATAAAGAAAACAGGATTTCCCTAAATTTCGATTTAGGAGGCGATCATTCGACAATCAGAACTTACCGATTCCCGGTTGACCGATCACGACAGCCCCACCGCATTTCCGGACCTTTGTGTTCTTGCAATCTTCATCAAGCATACCCAAAGCAACGTCATATTCTGGCCGAACTAGAAGACCGCATGGTTCAGGATAACCAAGCTTAAACATCCCCAGGGAGTCGATATCTGTCTCCGACACATATTTCCAGGTGGTTCCATTGTCGGACATCTCCTTCAGTATGACGTTGAGATCTTCTCCCCATAATTTATCGTATAGTGTCTCGGCAGCTCGTGTCTCTGGCAGCAGGGTGGCTGAGTGCTACACCCGATCGGGGTAACTTCTACAGTTAGGCTCACCTGCACCTTGATCGATATAGAGGTAGACATGGACGTTCTTCGGGTCACTCCAGCCAAAAGGCACTTCGTCTTTGACCCCTGTACCCGCCCACCCTGTACGTGCGCTGGCCACTACCCTTTTGTGGAGGGTATCCTGTGGTTCCAGGGGGACTGGATAGACCTGTGGACAGTCAAGTTTGAGTTGTTATGCTTATTTTTTGAAGATCACTGACCAAAGAGCGGAGTGAAAGTTGTGAAAACGTAGCCTTATCTCTCAAGCCCAGATTCTCCCAAGGATTCTTCATCTGCCAGATGGCATTCAGAAGGTCGCCAACGCAAGAGGTATTGCTCAATGGGACAGAACATAGTCCCGAAAGTAATGGTATGAAGACCTGGATCGAAGTCCGACATGTGGTGGGAGTAGGAAAGATAGGAGAACGACGTCATCGCGTCGAGGAGATGATATAACGCTCAAAAAGGAATACCATTACGTATGCGAAACTGTGTTCACTGGGCAGCTCTGCAAAGCTGCAACCGTGACAATGTCTACAGTATTTCCCTTCTTTTTCAATAGACTGGTCTTTGTTCTGCAACATTTTCGCTATTTGTCGTTGGTAACTTCAGAACGTTGTCGCCCGACCCTGGCGAGCAGACTGTCACGGTGACCCTATTTAACCGGGTCTCACAGCAGTCCGTGGGAATCTTGTGGCCCACGCCTTTGCATCTTCCTACGTCCCCAGACATTCCACACCGTGCGTCCACCTGTTGTCTGGGCCAGCATCCTGTGCTTCCTAAGCCTGGGATTTCACCTGGGCATCACTTTTTGGTAGCAGGCGTGGCAACGACACATTGACCTACTCGGCCAGCGCATCTACCTTTTCTCGGGGATTGGCCGCTTTGGCATGGGGCATGCGGTGAAGATGATCCGGGTGCTGCTCCACACCTCGTTTCTTTTTTCTTCGTCGACCTCGTCGACTTCCTCCTCCTGATCAACAAAACCATAGCATGGGTCTTTCTCAGGTACACCGTCTCCCTTGCGCTGGTATACATCGTGATGATGCTGCTCTTGTGTTTCTTCCCCAACCCGTACTACTCCACACTGTAGATTGACGAAGATATCGCAACTAGATAACCGATGCTCTAGAAGCCAGTCCTCATTCCGTCACCCTCCCTACATTGGGCAGAATCTATGGCGGGATAATCGATATCATCAAGTAGCGGTGGCACATATGCATAATGCGTCACATTATCACTCCCAAATGCTGGTCCAAGTGAGGGTTGCAGGGAAGTATCACGCTCAACACTGAGTCGTCTCTGAAAAAGAGATGCGCTGACATGGATACTCGGCGAAGATCGCGAGGCCGAGGATTTCGTCGCGTACATCTCCAGGTTCTTCGACTTGCACATACTTGTCACTACAGCGGTCACGATGCTGGATCTTATGGGTAGCTCGCTCCTTTCCGTACGGCTTCACGACCTTCAGAAGACTTGCCTTCTGGGGACGTCTGGTTTAAACCCCCGCGTCTGCACTCGTCTCCTCGACGCGTGCCTAGCGCGACCTAGTGTTCCGCCGAATCATATAATAGGTCCGACCTGAGGAGGAAGCCTCTACTCGTTATTTCTGCACGCTCTTTCTCCGATCTCGAATACATAGACATCAGTGAAACCACACATCCTTTTCTAAAACCTTTTCGGTCCTTGTGCTTTTGGGTCACCTTTAGAATCATTTTTCGTGTGTTTTCAAAACCTTTCATAGATCTTATTGTGCTTTACACGTTTTACGAACTATTGGATATTTAAGCAATTCCAAACACTAGAACAACAGAGAAATGATCACGCATAAGGTATACAGCTCAAAGGAGGGACGATAAGTGATGCCTTCGCCGTACCTCTTCTGATGAAGATGGAGGGGCTTAGAGGCCTTAGAAACTAGGTGGTAATGGATGGCTCAGCCCTGCGGGTAGGATAGCAGGCCATTGTTGGAATCGGCAACGTAGGAGGTGGGAACTACGGGGATTTTGGATAGAAGAGGCCAGGCGGAGGTACGGGAGGCATACCTTGCTCTTCCTTCTCCTCACTACAGCCACAGTCAAGGGAAGCTTTGACTCGGCGATGGTCGCCATCTCTCTGGAGGCTGGCATGGGCCATCCAATCAAGTCACATGCCTGGCGAACAAGCACCCTACTTCCACGAAGAAAATGAAATGAGGATGGTAGGGTGGGCAGGAGTCAGGGGATCGTGGCGTTTTTGTGCTGATAATGCGCGGTGGTGTACTACAAGTAGTTGGATACGGCGGCTGGGCAGGAGAAATTGGGGTACTGTCAGAGAGTTTCCATGTCGCCCTTGGAAGACGATGGAGATGATGGAGGCTAGGCACGACGAGCCAGGTGGACGTCATGAATTCCCCGCGCTGTCCACCATCTCGCACTGCGGCGCATCGTGGAAGGCAAAGGCGATGGATGAGTGCCAGTGGTTCGGGAAGATGCGTTTGCGTGAGGCACTCCTCGATCGTGCGTGTATAGGTCGGGGGTGTATGGGAGAAGAATGTGTGGGCCAGTAGAGAATACAGTCGCTAGTGCAGTGCGAGGGTCACGATCAATACGCATGCCTTTGAGATTTTCGCAAGCCATGTCGACTCGAAGTGGAATCGTGTGTCCTTAGCACCACTTGTCCGAGTTTAGAGCTTACAGTACTACTATCAGTAGCATTCGATGCACAAGCACAGTAATTCGCTACTATTCAGTTACAGGGAACAAGAAGCGTCCGGAACACAACCACGACATGTTTTTTTCGCCATTTACCCCATTTAATAGACCTCTTTATCTGATAAGACCACAATTTCCGATTATGGCTTGGGCACCATCAACTTCAATTCATCCTATCTCAAAGGAACGAAGTTAGCGGTCCGAGAACGCAGGCAACAGACCACACCTTTTCCTAGTCCTCTTAGGTCCTCAATTCCTTTAGAAGTTACCAGATGCCTTGCGATCCCTCCCAACTACTCGACCTCCATACTATCCCCGGAAGGACGTGGCTGGTTGGCGGCTCGCTGGTTATCCCCACAATAAGCACCAATCCCGTGCAGCCAAGACCCACTTACTTTGTTCCTTTCGTCGTTGTATGCCTCCATGTCCTCGCGGGTTACGCCCGACCGGCCGATGTCGAAAACCCCGGAGTAGACGACAGCGTCTTCCGGGACGCCTGACAAAGTCTGATTTCGCAAGGATACTGCCTTGTCATCGTTATCTGTGATAAACACGTGGCGCCATTTGTTTCTTTTAAGGAAGGATGGAAGGAGGTTCTTGATATAAGTGAAGCCACTTTCATTCGCGGTGTGCCAGTGGGAGACGGTCACCTGAATGGTAATGATGCACTCGTTGGTAATAACGACGGCGTCAGCAAAGGGGAAATTTTTGGATGTAGGCAATAAACACAATGGGTCTTTCCGATCCCCGTTCACCTTCGTCAAACCGCCCTTGCTGCCGAAAAAAGTCGTTTGATTCACCCCGCACGCCGGAATTTCGAGGTCAGGCATGCCAGTAGAGATGCAGCGAATAGGCGGCACGCCAGACCGAGCGTATAACCAGCTAAGAACGAATCCCTGGAACATCTCGCCCGCAGCTGCCATGAACCCTGGTTGCGTCGATATCGTCTGGTAAAAATCGATTCGCTCTTGGGCCTTGGCGTCGGCAGCGGCATATGAAATAATCGTCTTGATATGATCTGTTGCAATCTCCGGAATTTGGATCATTCTCCCCTCCCTGTCTTCTTTTTCTGGTCGGATGGAAAAAAGGATATGAGAAACCTTCGTTTCGTCGAATTCTGGAGTTTTGGGAGTGTTCGTGACAAAAGAATTCGCAGCATTCTTTACCCTATGTTCGTGCGAGTCTTCGCCGCCTTTCGATAACATTACGCAGGTGCGCACAGAAGGACCCCACCGTTCGTAAAGGCGTTGGATCTTACCGACGTCGAGACCGAATAATTTGCT
Source organism: Lactarius psammicola (assembly GCA_025769895.1). Taxonomy (NCBI): domain Eukaryota; kingdom Fungi; phylum Basidiomycota; class Agaricomycetes; order Russulales; family Russulaceae; genus Lactarius; species Lactarius psammicola. Next base: position 9,585 of record WTXK01000716.1, read on the forward strand.
GTGGGGAAATGGTCAGTGAGTATGAAAGATTGTAGAAGCCAAATCCGACAAACCTGAGAGCTGTTATCTCATCGATAGAAAAGTATTTCATTACGAATACATCTGCGTTATGTTCCTTCGACCACTCTTTCCACCTCACTTCTAATGGAGAGGTGGTCTGAATAATCCAAGCCCTTTGACACCCGGCGGCTTCCAGGAAGGCATTACAAGGCCGCTTGGTTATAACATTGGAGTCGGAAAGTGCCCAAGTACCTTCTGGGAAGCGATTGGGATCTGCCGTGAGGGGCAAGCTATAGACGCCGTTGTCTTGAAAGATAATGATTTGACGGGGTAGTTCAAGAGCTACGGGTCTCATTGCGCTTAACGAGCGAAGCAGGAGGTAATAAAGAAAACAAGATTTCCCTGGATTTCGATTTAGGAGGCGATCATTCGACAATCAGAACTTACCGATTCCCGGTTGACCGGTTACGACAACCCCACCGCGATTCCAATCCTTTGCGGTCTTGAAATCTTCATCAAGCATACCCAAAGCAACGTCATATTCTGGCCGAACTAGAAGACCGCGTGGTTCACGATAACGAAGCATCAACATCCCCTGGAAGTCGATATCTGTCTCCGACACATATTTCCAGGTGGTTCCATTGTCGGACATCTCCTTCAGTATGACGTTGAGATCTTCTCCCCATAATTTATCGTACAGCGTCTCGGCGGCTTGCATCTCTGGCGGCGGGGCGGCTGAGTGTTACACCTAATGGGGTAACTTCTACAGTTGGGCTCACTTGGACCTTGATCAATATAGAGGTAGACATGGACGTTCTTCGGGTCACTCCAGCCAAAAGGCACTTCGTCTTTGACCCCTGTACCCGCCCACCCTGTACGTGCGCTGGCCACTACCCTTTTGTGGAGGGTATCCTGTGGTTCCAGGGGGACCGGATAGACCTGTGGACAGTCAAGGTAGTCAAGTCTGAGTTGTTATGCTTATTCTTTGAAGATCACTGACCAAAGAGCGGAGTGAAAGTTGGGGAAACTCGACCCTCTGAGCTCTCAAGTACCGTTTCTCCTTCTTCCAGATGGCATTCAGAAGGTCTTCAACGCAAGAGGTATTGCTCAATGGGACAGAACATAGTCCCGAAAGTAATGGTATGAAGACCTGGATCGAAGTCGACATGTGGTGGGAGTAGGAAAGATAGAACGACGTCATCGCGTCGAGGAGATGATATAACGCTCAAAAAGGAATACCATTACGTATGCGAAACTGTGTTCACTGGGCAGCTCTGCAACCGTGACAATGTCTACAGTATTTCCCTTCTTTTTCAATAGACTGGTCTTTGTTCTGCAACATTTTCGCTATTTGTCGTTGGTAACTTCAGAACGTTGTCGCCCGACCCTGGCGAGCAGACTGTCACGGTGACCCTATTCAACCGGGTTTCCCAGCAGTTCGTGGGAATCTTGTGGCCCACGCCTTTGCATCTCCCTACGTCCCCAGACATTCCACACCGTGCGTCCACCTGTTGTCTGGGCTAGCATCCTGTGCTTCCTAAGCCTGGGATTTCACCTGGGCATCACTTTTTGGTAGCAGGCGTGGCAACGACACATTGATCTACTCGGCCAGCGTGCCTACCTTTTCTTGGGGATTGGCCGCTTTGGCATGGGGCATGTGGTGGAGATGATCCGGGTGCTGCTCCACACCTCGTTTCTTTTTTCTTCGTCGACCTCGTCGACTTCCTCCTCCTGATCAACAAAACCATAGCATGGGTCTTTCTCGGGTACACCGTCTCCCTTGCGCTGGTATACATCGTGATGACGCTGCTCTTGTGTTTCTTCCCCAACCCGCACTACTCCACACTGTAGATTGATGAAGATATCGCAACTGGATAACCGACGCTCTAGAAGCCAGCCCTCATTCTATCACCCTCCCTACATTGGGCAGAATCTATGGCGGGATAATCGATATCATCAAGTAGCGGTGGCACATATACATAATGCATCATGTTATCACTCACAAATGCTGGTCCAAGTGAGGGTTGCAGGGAAGTATCACGCTCAACACTGATTCGTCTCTGAAAAAGAGATGCGCTGACATGGATACTCGGCAAAGATCGCAAGGCCGAGGATTTCGTCGCGTACATCTCCGGGTTGTTCGACTTGCACATACTTGTTACTACAGTGGTCACGATGCTGGATCTTATGGGTAGCTCACTCCTTTCCGTGCAGCTTCATGACCTTCAGAAGACTTGCCTTCCGGGGACATCCGGTTTAGACCCCAGCGTCTGCACTCGTCTCCTTGACCCGTGCCAAGCGCGATCTAGTGTTCCGCCAAATCATATAACAGGTCCGACCTGAGGAGGAAGCCTCTACTCGTTATTTCTGCACGCTCTTTCTCCGATCTCGAATACATAGACATCAGTAAAATTACACGTCCTTTTCTAAAACCTTTTCGGTCCTTGTGCTTTTGGGTCACCTTTAGAATCATTTTTTGTGTGTTTTCAAAACCTTTCATAGATCTCATTGTGCTTTACACGTTTTACAAACTATTGGATATTTAAGCAATTCCACACACTAGATCAACAGAGAAGTGATCATGCATAAGGTATACAGCTCAAAGGAGGGACGACAAGTGATGCCTTTGCCATACCTCTTCTGATGGTGATTGTGGTAGTGCCAGTGGGTATCCACATTAAAGCTCTAAAATACTTATACAAACTACTTACCACTTCTTGTGAGAGTAATCGCAGAGGAGGGGCTTAGAGGCCTTAGAAACTAGGTGGTAATGGATGGCTCAGTATTAAAACCTAAACCAAGTAATACCTTAGGTCCTCATAGTGTAGAAGGAACTAAGGTTATATTCACCTAAACCAAGTAATACTACGATATGTCAATGGCGGGCAGTAGGTAATAGGCGTGCTAAGAACTTACCCTTAGGTCCTCATAGTGTAGAAGGAACTAAGGGTTAGAACATACAAATACCAAAACACGTATAAGCTACCGATCACATGAGATGTGGACCGAGGTGGCGTGACCACTAGGCTTCAACACTCCTCCTTGTCAGCGAGGTCCTAAACGTTCATATTCAAAAATAAGTAAATAATAATAGTAATGTCTAAGAAAGGTGTCCGAATGTAAGATGTCCATGAAGATGAAGTTATGTAAAGTCAGAAGACATGACGGCGGAGCATTACTCCTCATCATCCCTAAGATACACCATCTCTTGAGTTGAGTCCCAAATAGTGACACAGACGGAGGAAATCCACATGTCTGAGCGGTTTGATGAGGATATCAGCAGTGTTGTCCTTTGAGTTGACACATTGAACAACCAATTCTCCTGAGAGGACTTGCTTGCGGACGTAGTGGTACTTGACCCGGATGTGCTTGGTATGTGAGTGCCATACATGGTCCTTGGCGAGCCTGGAAGTGGCGTCGTTACCGCAGTAGAGTGATGAAGGACCAGATGGGAGTAAGTTTAGACCATCGAGCAATTGCCTAAGGAACACTGCCTCGTGTGCCACTTCATGTAAAGCCATGTACTCCGCATAGCACGAAGAATCTGCAACCGTTGCTTGTTTTTGTGAGCTCCAGGATATCATACCTGACCCAAGTGTGAAGCAATGGCCACCAACTGATTGACTGGATACCGGACAGTTTGCATAGTCAGAGTCGGAGTAGCTGATGAGTCACAATTGATTACTGCTGCTGAGTACCAAGGTCATAGTGCGGGTAGCCTTAAGATATCGGAGGACCCATATGGCGGTGCTCCAGTGCTCTGGTCGGTAGCAGTTAAGGAACAAAGACAGTCGTCCAACGGCATATAAGATATCAGGGCGAGTGGTGACAGCGATGTACATCAAGCTTCCAACCAGAGTGGTAAGGAGTGCGCAAAGCCCAGTTGGCAATGTCCGGTGGTGTTGGCAAGGATGTATTGGGGTGTTGTAGCTGCAGGCCGGCAACCATGGGAGTGTCCACAGAGTGCACATCGGATTGCCCAAATTCCTCCACTATGCGATCTATCAGGGCTGTTTGGGATAGCGAGATCGTTTGGTGATTGCGGTTGCGAGAGATGCTGATCCCAAGTGCATACTTGGGCTCACCGAGGTCCGATATTTCCCATTTGGAGGTCAGCTCTGTCTTAAAATGCTCAATCTTGTTAGTGGAGGATGCCGTCGCGAGGATGTCGTCGACATGGACTACGAAGATTATGGTCCCTGTGGGGGATTGGCACTGATAAACGCACCATTCGCATGCAAGGCGCTTGAATCCCCAGCCTACGATAGTGGCATTGAATGTTCGGTTCCAGATCCTACTTGCTTGCTTCATCCCATATATACTTTTCATCAACTTCATCACCCAATCTTCCTTTCCTTTCTCTTTGAATCCCTCCGCCTGCTCCATGTTACGCCCTAGCAGGGGCGTTGTGTAAAGAGTGGTTCAAAGGTTCAGAGTGTCTAAAAGGACACACACTAATAGATGAGCAAAGACGTCTATTGTCTATGATGCTACGACTCTAGTAGTGTCTGGGTAGTGTTGTGCACAAGGTGCACAACTAACTTAGTGGTAGGACACCTAGTCCGAAGTGTAAGACACTTCTCTACGCCTAATCTTGGTGGCGAACTAAGTTAAACAGGTGTGGCGTTGTTATAGTACAACTGCAAAGACTTCGAAGGAAGGTCAACTCGATTAGAGTCGAGGGAGATGGTTCACAAGATGAGAGAGGGACTGTTCACACCAAAGGTACGAAGGCAAGATTGCTAGATTGCAAACGAAGCCAAGTCTGGCTTCTTACAGTGTAAAGTACAAGTATATATAGTGCTCAAGTCACAAAGACGAACACACAAGGACAGACATATGTAAATGTTGTTATCTGGGGTTTTCTTATCCGAAGCACAAGACAATATGGGGTAAACCACATGAAGAACAAAGGGGACACACCAATGGGGTAACAAAAGATCACAGAACCGAAACAAAGGTAAGTGGCAACATACATGTGAAAGGACTGAAGCGTCTGGATCATAACACTCCATGTACATCATCTCATCTTTGGGTAGGACTCTGTGGAGAAAGGCCGTCTTGATATCGAATTGTCGTAGGTCCCAATCTAGGGTTGTGGTGACATGGAGGAGTGTGCGGAAAGATTCCAGGTGGACAGTGGGTGCAGTCATCTTGTCGTAGTCTACCCCATAGTGTTGAGCGTATCCTTTTGTGATGTAATGGACCTTGTAACGAGTGATGTTTCCAGCATCGTCGCATTTGCGCTTGCATACTAGCTTACCCTTGAGGGGTCGCTGGCCACGTGGGACCTCCGTGCAAGGGACAAGAACAAATACCTTCAAGTCCTCCAAACTCTTGATTTCTTCTCGGCCTCTGGCGATCCAATATTCGTGTTCCAGTGATGCCATTGCTTTTCTCCATGACGGCTTGTTGTCTAAGTCGACTTCTGGTTCTATGCTCCCATCGGTTAAGGCGGTGAGTACTTCATCGGCCGAGGTGAGTCTGTGGTTCCCGAGTACGTCTAGTGGTATTAAGTCATGTGAGTCACGTATTGGGGCAAAAAGTGAGATAAAGGCTGTTGTGTGATCGTTGTTGGAGGTTACGCGTCTGCTGCTCCTCTCCTCCTGACGATGGACGGCAGATGAGTGGACGTCGGACAAGGCAGCAGACAGGCGAGAACCGGGATTGAGCCCGTCGTTAGTTGTTAAGTGACTGGAGAGGGTTGGTATATGACTGGTTCGGCAAGGGAGAATGATATTGGGATGTCGGGAAAGGGGGGGTAGGGAGGTAACAGGAGAAGAAGGCAGGGAAGGAGTTAACGTCGAGAGGGTGGAAGGGGGGGAAGGGGGTGGTGGATTGTCATCAGGGAATGGATCATCGGTATGGGGGTTATGTTGTTGTTGAGGTGATGGTGTGTTCCTTTGTTCTGATTGTGGTATTTCCGATTGCATTTGTATCATAGGTAAACTAGATGGGGGTATATTAAGTAAAGGGGGCGGAGGGTTAATATGAGACATAATTGTGTTCGCAGGAGCTGTATTTGGAGGATCTACATTACTGTAAGTATTTGATTCTGAGGTAATTGGCAGTATGTTGTTGATTGTATTTTGGAGATTTGTTTGATTGTTTGGCGTCTGAGGAGAGATGACAGGAGGAATAGGAGGAGGAGGGAGAATGGAAGGAGGAGAAGCGGGATGTGATGAAGAAGCATGAGGGGATTTGGGGGTTGGTGTTACGCTCACACGGACGTTTGTGCGACGTGCAACTGAGTCAAGTTCGATAGAAGTCGATAGTCTGGTCAAGGACTAAGTTCGGTGATACTACTTGGAGCAAGGCTCAACAAGAGTGAGAGGAAGTGACTCAAAGGTCCTTCTGAATAACAGAGGTGAGGCAAAAGTCGAAGGCCCGCACGTTCAACTAAAGGTATCCTCAGAAAGGAATCCCTCTAGAGTCTGTGAGACTGAAGTATGATGTGATTCAAGAAGAAGTCGAGTCTACTGTACAAGCTAAGTAGAGAACGACTTATATACTAGTACAGCACCAAAGAGTCACAAACATATGGTGCGATCCTAGGATCCGGGTCCTAGGAATGAGTCATCGTACAATAACATGTGATACTAGGAAAAGAACGCCATAGAAGGCCATAGAACAAAGCATCAGTCAGCAATGAGTCATCTGAGTAATCGATATGAGGTAAGTCCGGCACTTGTACGTATGGGGATGGGGATGAGTCAAAGTAAAGATGTAATCAAAGAAAAGTGTCCGGAATCGTAACATTACCCCCCCTTTTGATGTGAAGTTGCCTCAACTTCTAGTTCGACCCTCCGTATTCGCTGCCAAGGTCCCAATTGTCGCCATCGGGTGGAGTGGGTTGACGGTCCTTGGGACAGTTGTGATTGTTGAGGAAGCCGAGGGGTCCCCGTTCAGCGCAGTGTCGGCACGCAATTGCCTTTGGGCAGTTGTATTCCTCATGCGTGGCGTAATTGTTGAAACACTTGCCACAGTAGCGAGGACGCGTTGACGGGTCCGCCTTGTTAAGTAGGTCGACTACATTCATCCGCCGGAATATGCACTCCGCTCCTACGTGCTGGTTGCTGTCGCAAAACCAGCAGTGCTTTGGGACGATTCTTGGGACAGTTGACCTTCTTGTGACCTAACTTGCCACATTCCAGCACGTGTAGCGACTACGCGGTGGGGCTTCTTGTTGCTGTGGGAACTTCGACGGGTCCATGGGTTCATATGGCAAGTTGAGGGACATCCGCGCGGGTTCGCTGCGGGTAGAGTTGGGCATATCTGTCGGCAATGGTGCGTACCAAATCCGCCTTTTCCATCCTCTTCCTAATTCCGTTAACCTCCAAATCCGTATCAAAGGCTGCTTGTTGAAGCTGATTGAGCTGCCTTTCGACGTCTTCCTTTTGTTTGTTGATCGTCGCTTGTTTTCGCAGTACATCACGGAGCCTCGATACTTCTGCTTTGATGCAGGGATCGCCGAGGTCTTGCACTACCTCATCGATGGCGTATGCCCTGGGATGTTCGCGATCAAATTGAGCTAGACGTGCGTTAGAGATAGGGGATGGGAAGACGGATAGGGGGTTCGACTGGACGAAGGTAAACAGGTTCTGCATAGGGTGGTTGGATTCTTGCCCATACATCCGACAACTTGTTGGTGATTGTCGTGATAGAAAATGTATGGGGCGACGAACTCTGGATAGGGTCTTCATCAGACTTGGGGATCATGAGGGGATAGTATCGTAGGGAAGTAGGGAGGTTGGGGAAGAATGGAAGTCCTGGGTCGTCATCCTCCTCGTCCTCTGGTTCAGCGTTATAGTCAATGTACTCAATGAGTCCATTGTCTTCTTCAAGTTGGGGTTGTTGTCCGACAACTTCTTCTTGTACTGCCGTGGCTATAGCAGTATCACAGTCAACGAGGGTAGGGGAGACAGGAGGGGGAGTTTGTGGTGCATAAGGGAAAGGTTGGAAAGTGGGGGTCGAGACTTCAGATTCGAGTAGTTGGGTACGACGCATGTCGGGGGATCCGATCATAAGAGGAGGAGGAGTTTGGATTGGGACTGGTGCCGTAGGGACGACTATGTTCTGATAGGCGCGACGTTCGCCTACAGACTCATATTCGTCTTGAACGATGCCAGAAGTGAAAGACATAGTAATAGTAGTGGTGGTGGTTCGAGTTCAAAGTGGGGAGTGATGAGGATACGTTCTTGGCCTAGGAGTCTTTGTCTTTTATGTCCTCTTGGGCGCTCCTTCGGCGTTAGGGTGTAGGCGATAGAAGTCCGTTATCGCGGACTGAGAGTGGGTCAGGTTTTCCCGAGGTTCCCACGTACTGTCACTCATGGGAAATCCTTTCCACTTGATAAGGAAATGGAGTTTGCGTCCTCGGCCTTGTCGGCGTGAATCTAGAACTTGCTCCACTTCGTATTCTTCTTCTCCGTCGATAAGCTCCGGTAATGGTCGGGTAAAGTTCGGTCCGTGTAACGCCGTCTCCTTATAGGGTGTCAGGAGGTTAGCGTGGATCACCGGGTGTATCTTCCACCGGCTTGGCAGGTCTAGTTCATATGATACTTGCGATAAGACCTTCTTGATGGGGAAAGGGCCGTATCTTTTGGGCGCTAGTTTGGAAGTGGGGTAATGAGTATGTAAATTTACGCCCTCTAACCAAACCATGTCTCCTTCCTTGTACGGGGTGAAAGTGTGCTTGCCTCTTTCCGCCATAAGTACTTGCGTGTGATGGATACATTCTTGCGCCTTCCTTCTTGCTTCCTTCATTTCTTCTATCCTCTTGTCTACCGCAGGTGCATTCGTCGTTTCTTCATTTCCTGTAGCTCTCGGTGTCCAGCCCATTATCAATTTGAAAGGGGCTCGTTTGGTCGTTGCGTTGGGCCAACTGTTATGCGCGAACTGGGCGATAGGGAGAAGATCGACCCAGTTATTTTGTTGAACATTGCTCCAATGTCGTAGGTATTGTTCGAGCCATTGATTGGTGCATTCCGATTGTCCGTCAGTTTGTGGATGATAGGCTGACGAGATATTCTGCTTGATATCTAGTGTTCTGCACAAGTTACGCATGTAGGTTGAAATGAAACGTGGATCTCTATCCGTGATCATCTTCTTCGGCAGTCCATAATGTGGGTAGACATGTTGAAGGTATAGTTGCGCTACTCCTTCAGCTGTAATTGTCTCTTTGCAAGGGATGAATATGGCCGCCTTTGTACAGTCATGATCAGTGATAGTGAGTATAGTGTCGAATCCTTTTGACGGTGGTAGTTTGGTGATGAAGTCCATAGTAACAACTTCAAATGGTTGCGCTTCTGGATCCGTCGTGATGGGGAATAGTCGTGGTTTTTGTCGGTGCGTGTTTATTTTGTTTGCTTGACACACTGCGCATCCCTTGACATATTCTTCCACATCTTCTTTTTGACGCGGCCACCAATAGCGTTCTTTGAGTAATGCATGTGTATTGGCTATTCCAGGGTGTCCACGATGAGGGGGATCGTGAAAAAGGGAAATTACCCCCCTCTTAAGTTCAATGTTGCCCTCGACATTGGCAACTCGAGCTCCTTCGTGACACCACATTTCGACATCGTCTTGGTACAGGTTGTGGGCGTTGATCCATTCGGATTTTGGATCATTATGATGGTTTAGTTCGCTCCACATTGAGAGTTCTTCAATTGATTCATCTTCTGTCCCTGCTAATTTGATGAATATTTCTTCAGGGAGTACTGTGACATTGCCATTATCTTCTTCTCCTTCATCATAATCACTTCGCCTTGATAGTGCGTCTGCCCTTGCGTTCTTTGTTCCGCTGACATGTTTGAGGACAAAATTGTATTCTTGTAGTTCTTGGAATTCGCGTGCAACTCTTCTACTGATTTTTCTTGGTTCTTTCCAGTAGATGAGGTTGGCGTGATCGGTGTGAATGGTGATAATATGAGGGGATCCTACAAGATACGTTCTCCATGTCCTAAGGGCTTTGACGACTGCTAACAATTCCCGATCATAGATGTCATAGTTTCGCTCTGTTTGAGTGAAACTTTCTGAGAAGAATGCCACCGGGTGCATCTTCTTGTCGTCTCCTTCTTGGTTTAGTACGGCTCCAATTGCGAAACCAGATGCATCGACTTCGATTTCGAAAGGGTGCTTCCAATTTTGGACATTGTAGTACTGGAGCTTCGCTAATTCTTGCTTTGAGTTCTTCGAAAGCTTTATTCCTAGCGCTTGTCCATTCCCAGGGTGTCTCTTTCTTGGTGAGATCGTTGAGGGGTCGTGCAATGGCCGAGAATCCTCGTATGAAGCGACGGTAGAAGTTACAGAATCCAAGGAATCCGCGGACTTCTTTAAGGTTGGTGGGTGTGGGCCATTCGCGTACTCCTTGTACTTTCACCGGGTCCATTTTTACTTGACCATGGCCGATAATAAGGCCTAAGTATTCGACTTCTCGTACTTCAAATACGCATTTCTCCGGTTTGAGATATAGATCATGTTCATCAAGCCGGTCTAGTACTTGATGTACTAGTTGTCGATGCGTAGTGAGGTTGTCGGGTGTTGCAATGAGGATGTCGTCCATGTATATTACCACCCATCCTTGTGCCACTAGATCGCGGAAAATAGTATCCATCATGGTTTGGAAGGTACTTGGCGAGTTTGTGAGTCCAAAGAACATAACGCAAGGTTCGAACAGCCCTTTGTTAGTTTTGAACGCGCCTTTCCATTCATCTCCCGGTTTGATCCGTACGTTGTTATACCCCCATCGAATATCGAGTTTGGTGAAGATTCGTGCTTCCCTTACTTTGTCAATAAGTTCAGGGATTAATGGGAGTGGGTATCGATTCTTCACAGTCAAATCATTGAGCTTTCGATAATCTTGTACTGGTCTGAGTTTGCCATCCTTCTTTTTGATGAAAAAGAAGGGTGACGAGTAAGGGGATTTAGATGGACGAATGTATCCCTTCTTTAGTTGTTCTTCGACAAACTCTTCTAGTGCTTTGTCCTCGACTTGCGTCATGGGGTATATTTTGCAGTCAATGGTGGCAGGAGCGTTTGGGATAAGGTCAATGGCGTGATCCCATGGTCGTGGTGGTGGGAATTGTTGAGAACTTTCTTCATCGAACACCTTGCGGTGTCGATGGTATTCTTCTGGAACTCTTTCTTCGAAGGTCTTTACCGTTTTGTCTGCAGCCTTTTGAGCCAGTTCTGATGCGGTAGTAGTTTTGCGTAGGTGCGTTACTTCGTCGGGAATTTCTTCTACTTGTTGTTCCCATTGTTCTTCTGTTATGATCCTTCGATTGGCGACTGATACATATCCCAAACTGGTGATGACAACTGGTTGGAATTCTTTATCCAGTGTGGCGTCTTTCCAGTGTACTTTAGGTTCGAAGGCTGTAAGCCATGGGTATCCTAAAATTACTTCGTCGGATCCCAAATGGGTAATGAGGAACCTAAGCGTCTTGGTTTGACTACCAGTTGTGACTTCAAGGTCAGTAAATTGTGTGATTTCGCCATCTTGATTGTGAGTTCCGTCTACATTCCATATTTTGATGGGTTTTGCTACTGACAACGTAGAAATCTTGAGTCGGTTTATCAGATTTTTGCTGATAAAGTTATCGGTTGCTCCCGAGTCGATGAGTACTTGTCTTTCGGCCGTCGCGTGTGCAGATTCAAATAAAACTGGAATTCGCATAGATCGGTATCTGCTATGGTACACGCTAATCTTCATTGCTTTAGCCCAGGCCGCGGGGTTCAAGCATTGGAAAAACCCTGCTTTCCAAACAATTGTTCTTCAAGAGCTGCTTTGACATCATCGGAGTCAGCTTGCATAGCCGCTATATAGGCTGCTGCTCTTTCCGAGGCTTTCATATTGGCGTTTCCTTCTACTTTGACCGTCGCTACTACAGTGGGTGTAGTTGAGGGAGTAGTGGAAGAGGTTGTTGCGACCGATGCTTGGGGTATTTTGGCGTTGAGGACAATTGCGCGAATATGT